>CABFVX010001838.1:7297-32502 GCA_902151425.1 Timema shepardi | reverse complement strand
CCACAATCCACTCCTCCCCCTTCTGCTATTAGACATGTATAATGTGTCGAGAAAATATTTACCCTGAGATTGAAAATGTATACCGTGCGATAGATTTACATTTCTTGCCCCTCGAGTATCCGAATAATTTTAAATGAAGGGCTTTTTTACCCTGAAGGGTTGTTATTACTGGTTTGAACATTCTTTAAGACGAAGGAGTCCACTAAGCGGGCTTTAATTCTACACTTAATAAAGTGTTTGCGTGTGTAGATTCACACTTATGCTTGGTATTGTTCGAGAAACATACTGGAAGTGTTGGGCTCGACTCAACCTTAGCATCTGTGTGCGTGGACTAAACGGCAACATGGGATTACTGAAAGTTGATCATTCAAAAAGTAGATCGTTCAACATCTGTTACTTGAAAGTTGATCATTCAAAAAGTCAGTCGCTTAACATCAAATTACTTGAAAGTTGATCTATTCAAAAAGTAGATCGTTCAACATCTGTTACTTGAAAGTTGATCATTCAAAAAGTAGATCGTTCAACATCTGTTACTTGAAAGTTTATCATTCAAAAGTTAGTTGTTCAACATCTGATTACTTGAAAGTTGATAATTCAAAAAGTCAATTGTTCAACATCTGTTACTTGAAAGTGTACAATTCAAAAGTCAATTGTTCAACATCTGATTACTTGAAAGTGTACAATTCAAAAGTCAATTGTTCAACATCTGATTACTTGAAAGCTTATCATTCAAAAGGCAAATGTTCAACATCTGATTACTTGAAAGTTTATCATTCAAAAGTCAATTGTTCAACATCTGATTACTTGAAAGTTGATAATTCGAAAGTTAGTTGTTCAACATCTGATTACTTGAAAGTTGATAATTCAAAAAGTCAATTGTTCAACATCTGATTTCTTGAAAGCTTATAATTCAAAAGTCAATTATTCAACATCTGATTACTTGGAAGTTGATAATTCGAAAGTTATTTGTTCAACATCTGATTACTTGAAAGTTGATAATTCAAAAAGTCAATTGTTCAACATCTGATTTCTTGAAAGTTTATAATTCAAAAGTCAATTGTTCAACATCTGATTACTTGAAGGTGTATAATTCAAAAGACAAATTTTCAACATCTGATTACTTGAAAGTTTATCATTCAAAAGTCAATTGTTCAACATCTGATTACTTGAAAGTTTATATTTCAAAAGTCAAATGTTCAACATTTGATTACTTAAAAGTTGATAGTTAAAAAAAAAAATACACTTCCAAAGTTGATCACTTAACAGTTGAACATTACGAAAATTTAATTTTAAAAGATTTCTGGTAAGTTGAAGATCATTTAAAAAGCTGACGATTCAAAAATATCGAATCAATAAAGAACAAGCTTTTCTCTCCATAAATGAAGTATGTACTAGGATAATCCTAGAAAACTCAACCTATGTATTTTTCATTGATACTAACATTGTATACCTCATCTTTGGTGGTGACAAGGGACAGCCAACATAAGTTACCAGATCTACTTTCATGTATACATTCGCCAAACCAAATGATCTACCAGACCATATATTGATTTGTTGTCACTTTGGGCTGTCAAAACTTTAAGCTCAAATAAATTGTTTTTAATTATGTTTTACTTTTAAGTTTTAGCCGTTCTTACATCTTCTCCTAGATGTCAGTTTGTCAGTTACCGGCACTCCTATGGCGAATAGACTCTAGTTTTTGTGTCTTGGTATAATGGTTTATTTATTTTCTAATGTTGTCTGCCTCCCTTTTGTTTAAAGTTAATACCAGTAATTCAGAGCGACTTCATTCTAAGATACATGTCCACTAGGTGGAACGAGACCAAACATCCACAGTACAGTACATAGTTGTTCAAGTATGTTTTCCGAAAAATTAATATTTGATCAACTATGGCTTTTAACTTAACCCTTATTAATGAGTGTGTTAGAGCTCATTACAATGAATAGAATTACCGACGCTATAATATTAAAGTTTTGTACTTATTTTAACGTTTTTACTTTCTTGCCACTCTTTGGAGATAGGAAGTATTGTGATCGTTAAAAAAAAATCTAATTCGAGATTTTGATTAACTGATGGTTCACTGACACGAAAAAGTGGTTTGCTCAAAATCAGTTATCACAAGTTTGATTAAAACTCATATCTAGGCACTGTTGAACATTAAAAACAAACTTGCTCATCTCATATTTCCGGGAAAAGGACTTAGAAGGTACGTTACATAAAGATATATCTCTAACTATGATATTATCTCCTCAACTATTCAAAATATGATAGAACTTATCATTGCAAGGATTTAGTACTATTAAAAATGAAATATTTTATCTGAAATACATTTTGATAAAACCAATTGTTTACAATCTATAAGCAAATATATTTTTAAAATGGAGGTATGGAAAACTGAGAGTTGATTGTTATGTTATTTGATGAACAGAGCTTTAGGCCTACTTTTTTTTTCTCGATATGTTTTTACTACAGTGTCTATAATTTAATTTGTGCTCTTTGGCAGAAAATTATAAGAAAATTCTATTTATGTTCCTGCAAAAATTTATATCATATCTTTTCACATATCCTATGAGTTTTAAGTAAATGTCTCCCTATTTAGTAAAAGGAGTGTTAATTAATATTAGCACCGCGTCTTACTACCCGTTCGGGTTATACGCACTTACGCTAATGTGTAATGGTAGGGTGATTGTGAGATGAAATGAAGGACCTACAGTTTAACGTGGAATCCGAACCACGGTGGAGGCCTGGCGTTCCCCACATTCACAAGATGTCTTGTCAGAGGTTAAGGAAGGGTTTAGTAATCAGATAAATCTGTGCCGGGACCGAGAATTGAACCCCAGCCGCCAGCACAGAAGTCTGACACCTTACCCCTAGACCGCCAGGTCACCAAAAGGAGTGTTAAAAGTCTGTGCAGTACATCGTACCATTTATTTCTTTGTTTTTAAAAAAAAATTAAATAGTAGGTCGTACAAAACATATATATGATTGGCGTTTTGATATACTTTATGTCTCTTGAGAAAAAAAACATACTACCTATATTTATTATTTTTGAACTAGAGTTTATTTTCTCCACAAGATTTTCATTTTTTTTTTTAATTTGTGACCCCTTTTCAAAAGAAAACATTACTTGCAACTCCAGCCAGTAATGGTTAAGTTAAGTTGAGCTTTTTTATACTCCAGTGTCAGTTTTCGAGCAGTTTTGAATACATTGAGGGATAGAGATAAAAAATCATATTTTTACAAATAAATCTATACATATGGTTATATTTAAAAAATAATAATTTACAAACATTATAAAATGCAGTTAGTTTATCTTAGTTAGTTATAATAATAACTATTAAAGTTGTGTTTGTAAAATAATGCCAGACGACGTTTATTTATGCAATAAGCTAAACAAATTTAGAGTGAAAGGTTGTGTATTATAATTCCAATAGTTATATAATTAATACTTTATTTTGTATCACCTCTTCTCCTATTTAAGTGACAAACAACGTTACAAATACATTTAATGAAGGACGGGAAGGATCAAACATAAGAGAGATATACAAGTTTAACAAATCAGTCTTTTAAATCTAAACAAGTTGAAAGTAATACAAATGGTTTGACGAGATCATATAATAAACGCTCCATTGTATATTGATGAGAATTATATCTGTTACTTTAGACATTGGTGCCCCAATCAGGAGCGTTAGGTGTGAAGCACCTAGGTTTGACCTGCAACCATGACGAGGATGCAACTCGTTAAAACAGAACAAACACACACTCTATTTGAAGGTACGTTTGCCTCAACACAACGGCAATTTCAATTGGAAGCAAGAATTGATTTAAGGCTAAGGGCCAGTTTCATAGTCAAATTTAGTACGCCTCAAGTGCGACGCTACACTAAGTTCATGACGACACCTACCTAAACTCGAATGGAATGGGCCAGTTTACTATGCGAGAACGGCCCATTCCATTCGAGTTTAGGTAGGTGTCGTCTTGTATTTAGTGTAGCGCTGCACTTGAGGCGTACTAAATTTGACTATGAAACTGGTCCTAAGTTACAATATTTAACACCATCCCAGCCTTGCGGCCGTGGCCTAATATGCATATAAAGGAATAGTAGTTAACAATACTAAATTTCTAGAAAGTCCTAGTTTAAAGAGTTACAACGTTGGTAGTAAAATGAGCTAGCTAGCATGAGTCAACTACATATTGAGTTAAGATATACAACGGTTAAGTTCAAAGAAGGGGAACATTAAGTTTACAAATAGTTAATGGTGAACTATCAGGAATCTAGGCTGTAAAGATCCCTATGGCCGGTCTATTCCTCATTAGTACTGCCTGGTCATTCAATAATATATTTGAATATCAGCACAAGTCTGGAAACAGACTATAACAACTGCAAACAGTCAAACATAAACTAATTCAAGCGGTGCCTGAAGGGAGCCGGACAAAATAAACAATACCACGCGGGCCACTACTCTGAACAGGTAGCGTACCCATGAGTTGAGCACCGTACAAAGGTACAACAATAGAAAGACCCAACTAGGTCATGGAACAAAGCTATAGATAGCCTGATTTCCACCAATATTCGATCTAAATATTTAACCTAGCCTGAACCTGGCCATACAGTATGGGGCGTCTGGTTATTGCACAGGTATTTAAGACTGTGTCTTATGGACATAGAAAAACAAATCCAAAACTCTGATATTCAAAACCACCTCTTATGGACATAGCAAAATAGAGCATAAACACTGACATTCAAAATTATGTCCATGGACATAGCAAAACATATAATGAAGACCCTAACAAAGATTACTAGATTAAGTTTTCATAGTCACAGACTTTACTTCATCTGCGGTGAGGAGGAGAGACCGATGCCTCAAACATCGTGATCACCACTGGCTTAGTCTACTGGACCTCGTTTAACTTCTAGGATGTCCTCCGACGAATCGTTACAATAGAATACAAAATGTGAAGCGAGGGATGGAGGTTTTATACAAGATGGACTGACGTATAAGGGAAGGGAGATCAAAAAGACGCGGGTAGGGGGGGGGGATTTTCTAAAAATGAGCAAAAAGACAACAAGCGCTAGGAGACGGTCGCTGAGGAAAACACAGGGAAGTGACTCGTCATTTCTGTTAGGTCTGGCGAGCGTTGAAGATGTCCGCGAGTTGAACTTCCTCCAGGAAGTGTAGAACAGTCAGCTGGGGCACTTTACTCAAGTTTGGGCGTTTCCAGCAACACGATTTCGCCGTGAGTTTATATCTGCTACATATTATTAGAATTTATTAGTTCTTGGATTTATAGTGATAATCATGTATAAGGTATCTTGAGTGTAAGTGCTAAAGGCTAATTAGCACGTTACAACTTACTCAAGTTTGTTCAAATTTTCTGCATCTCCCAGAATTGTTTTGCGACCCCCTGAAGGGCTGTGACCCACGGTTTAGTAACCGGCACAATAAACAGTGGGGCATAAGTAGTTATAACTTTCGCAGAAATAACTTTTAGAAAATACAAACTTTTTTTGTGGTCATTATTGTTAGCAGTTACTATATTATTATTTTATAGATATTAATATTATCTATCCAAAGTGATGGCTTTATTTTACACATGAATATAATTTAAATTGTTTTAGTAACTTTTAAAACTGTCAACAAATTTTCTCCTTATCTATATCTGACTGTATATGGTGTTCATTTTGACATAGTCACTATACTACGCTAAAACTAATTGTTCTGTAGCTAATTTACTTCACGAAATACCAAACTCTTTTGGTCATAGCAATGTGTATAGTACAAACAACATTTTTAATTCATGATATACATAAATATTGAAATATGTTAGTTCCACGTTGTACAAAATCTTGAGATAACTATGGCAATCACAAACCAATCAAGGTAGTTGATAGATTAAAATAAATGAAATGTTTGAGGCAAACTATTACCTTGTTCATAAACTGAGTTCACAAACAAACGCAATACATTAACAACCCAATACTTACCAAAGTACGTTCATAAAATAATCCAAACGAACTAATATGCATCGCTAAAAAATATGTTGGAACAAATAGCATCACATTTCACCAAAGAGTATGAATAAATAAAATACTTTGTTACAGAATCATATTGGATAGTAAGCATCATGCTTTTCCAAAGAGCAATGTCAACATATTTTGATTATTTTAATTGTTATGTTGCTGCTAGAATTTTTTTATTAATATAGTAATTACGCTTATTTGTTAGAGAACGCGAGTAGGGTTGATTTTTAGAGTAAGTGTCCCCAAATTAGCGTGAAGTGAAAATGGACAACAATTTGGAAAAAAACCACCCTCAATACACCCGATCTACCCGCCATAATCCACAGTCCAGCCTATTGAGAGAGGGATGCCTTAGGTCAGGGTGGTCCAACGTTTTTCACCCTAAGGGTCAAATCTGATTATCAGTTTGCACCGTGGGCCGAAGATATATTTAGTAATCCCATCAACTTAATATGGGCCTACAAACAATTATTTTCAATACTTATAATAAACTGTATTCTTGGTTGTAATCTTTTTCACATTTTACCTCCAAAATTATGTTTATTAATCTCACAAACATTTGCACTCGCGCGCGCACACACACACACACACACTTTCACAACTTGTTATTATTATTATCACTAGGTGTTCCGTCTTACGACAAATAAATTCCTTTTGTCAGTGAACTCAGACCACCAATGCGCTCNAGATAGTTTATTTTCGTGTAATTGATACTAAAAATATTGTTAAAATTTTCTTTTAACTTGAATTTTAAACAAACAATGTGTTTTAACGTAAACTGAGTATGTTATATCAGAAGTCGGTAAAAAATGCTATCAACTGATACCTTATTCATCGCTGTAGACTTTGTATTAGTTGAGAAATAGGGACGTTGACAACATAAATAATATATAGGATATTTATACATACTTTTTATTAGTAAGTTAAATGTATAGTAAAACTCAATAATTAGAATACTTACAATACCCTCTTAATTACAATCACAATTACAATACAATTACAATTTATACTTGAATAATTATTTATTTCACATCTGCTACCGAGGGTATCCCTTTAATTATCCTTCAGGACACTGAGAGGGCCCCACATGGCCTGTAGGCCGCCAGTTGAGACAAACTGCCTTAGAGCATTCGACCACCGTGGCAAATCTAAGAAACTATACTTGATTTATCTCCTCTAGTTCATATGTCAAGTCTTGTAATATGAAACTGTCATGTTAGATATAAATTATTCATTACCTATACAGGGTGAGGCATTTAAGTTGAGACACCAGAATATCCCCAAAACAAACGATTTTAGAAAAAAAAAATGTTCCGAACAAAAGTGTTATGTTTTTCAGTTAGTTTTGATTTAGTAGAAGTCTTCAAGGTTATTTCAAGCTCAGATTTGATTTTTTAAATTAAAACGTATAATTTTTTTAACACCATTTAATTATACACAAAAAAACAAACAACTTTTTCCTGAAACAATTTTTTTTGGCATCAATTTTTGAATATATTTTAATAGCAATTTTATTTAAAAAATATAATTATATTTTATACGCTATTTTTTATTACTACGTTAAAATGCAATATTATTTATAAAATTGTTTTGGTAATTGTTAGTTTTATTTATGAAAGAATAATAAACTATTAAAGAACAAAGAGCAGATGCTCGCCACTCGAGATATAGACCGGAACTAACAAAGACGTTGCGTAAGACGCTTTGGTGACGTCATCACTGAAGTGACTTCACAAATCTAACAGTAGAATAGTTACTAAACTCGTGTTTGTTATTATAGGCCTAGTTAAGAGAATGTTCATTTATTATACACAACACCCCCTCTCAAACACGTGTTAACTTTATTAATGTCTATCACGCCAAGTCCTTGTATGCACTGATGATGGCTTGGTCCGAACAGTCCTTTCGTGAGCACATCAGCTACCATCTTGTTTGTTGGAATGTATTTCACATTGATTTCGCCTCGTTCAAAAACTTCACGCACATAGTGATGCCGAATGTCAATGTGTTTGGTACGAGAGTGGTACACAGGATTATGCATGAGCTTTTCTGCTCCTTGATTGTCACAATAAACAAGAGTTGGTATTGCATTAACACTCAAGAACCCGATTTCTTTTAACAGGTTTCGTAAGTAAACTGTCTCTTTTGCTGCTTCCGTAAGAGCCATGTACTCTGCTTCAGTGCTTGAAAGAGCCACGGTGGATTGTTTTCTCGCCTCCCATGTCACGGCAGAGCCTGCCACTTGAAAGGCGTAGCCTGTGTATGATCTTCTGTCATCAAGGGCTCCTCCCCAATCTGCATCCACGTATCCAATCAGTTCAGCGCCAGATCTCTTGTAGACTAGTCCATGGTTGCTCGTACCTTTCAAGTATCGTAAGACGCGCTTCGCCGCAACCCAGTGTCCTTTTCCGGGGTTTAGGTTGTACTGGCTCAAAGAGCTCACCGCATACGCAATGTCTGGTCGTGTAGATACTGCGAGGTACATCAGAGAACCGATGAGTTGCTGGTACGGAACTTCGCTCATTTCCTCTGCCTCCTCCTCCGTAGATGGCTCCATGGCTTTGGATAATTTGCTGTTTCCATCTAATGGGGTATTTACCGGTTTGCAGTCTTGCATTCCGAACTTTTTGAGAACATCTTCTATGTACGATTTCTGTGACATAGTGACCAACTTTGAATTTTCATCTTGTTTGAATTCAATTCCAAGACAGTAGTGCAGCTTTCCTAAGTCTTTCATTTGGAAGTTTTGAGACAAATCGTCTCTCAATCTTGTGTAGGCTTCTTTACTGTTTGTAGCTATGATCAAATCATCTACATAAACAACCACGATAAGAGTCACACAACCATCATTCATGTGGTACACACACTTGTCACAATCTAATTGTTTGAGTCCAAAAATTTCTAGTCTCTCGTGCAACTTTTTGAACCACTGTCGGCCCGACTGCTTTAGGCCATATATGGACTTTTCGAGTGAACAAACCAGACGCTCCATTCCAGGGGTAATGAAACCGTCCGCCTGTTCCATATAGATCTGTTCGTCAAGATCTCCATTTATGTAGGCCATTACAACATCAAGCTGATACAAAGTAAGGCCTAACTCAGCTGCTAGGGCAGCAACTAGTCTTATTGAGCTAAGTCTCGCAACAGGTGAAAATGTTTCATGGAAATCAATCCCTGGGCGTTGGTTATAGCCCTTCGCTACCAACCGAGCTTTCCGGCGTTCGACATTACCGTCTGGCCCATACTTTGTTCTGAGTACCCACCGACAACCAATGACAGCTTTATCTTTTGGGCGTGGTTTCAATGTCCAGGCCTTGCTGTGTGTCAGAGCGTTGAACTCAGCTTCCATCGATTTCTGCCACTCAGCTGCATAAGGTCCTTCTAAGGCTTCTTGTACAGATGGATTTACTGCCTCTTCATACATCAAGCTCGCACTTTCAGGTTTTGGCGTAACCAGATTAAAATGTTTTGCTGGTCGTCCCGGCTTTCCTGTTTTAATCAATTTAGGTCGACCAGGCCCCCTCTTATTCTCAATCACTGTGCAGTCTTTGCTTAAATTTTCTGATTTGAGGTAATTCTCATTGACTTCAATAGGCCTATCAGGATCAATGGGATCACTTTCTTGAACTTTATCTACATGTCCATCAGCATTAGAAATAGGGTCTTTCACACTGTTATCAACATATAAGTAAGAAGGTTCAAAGTTCGCACACTCCTTTTGTTCATCCGAAACTTTGACAGTTTCAAAATTTTCCAAAAATTTTACATCTCGGCTTCTCAATATTTTTTGTTTTTCTGGGTCCCAAATTCGATACGCTTTCGATTCAGTAGAGTAACCCACAAAAATACCTGCCTTGGATCTTGGGTCAAACTTTCCTTTATTTGGGGCCTTATTCAGCATATATGCCTTGCAACCAAACGTCTTGAAATGTCCTATTTTTGGTTTTAGCCCGAACCAAATTTCATAAGGGGTTTGTTCTTCCAGCTGTTTTGATGGACATCTGTTTCTGATGTAAGCAGCTGTGGCAATCGCTTCGGCCCAAAAACTTGTTGGTAAGCCAGACTCCAACAGCATACATCTTGCCATCCCCACCAGCGTGAGATTCATGCGTTCAGCTTTGCCGTTCTGTTCTGGAGTTTCTGCTACGGTATGTTCTCTTCTTATCCCTGCGATGCGCATTTCTTCTGTGAACTCTTTTCCGCAGTACTCCAGGCCATTGTCTGTCCGCAAAGTTTTGATTTTCTTTTCGTGACGGTTTTCCGCTAATGCTTTGAATGTTTCAAAAGCCTTTTTCACGTCACTTTTATGTTTTAGAAAATGAACTTCTACCCAGTTAGATTTATCATCGATAAACGTTGCAAAATAAGAAGCACCACCATGAGATTTCACTCTCATTGGGCCACAAACATCTGAGTGCACTAATTCAAGTAATTTTTCACTCTTCGACTCAGACCTTTTTGGAAAAGGCGTAGCAACTTGCTTTCCTAAGATACAGGTTTCACATGTTGAAAATGTTTCTGATTTCTTAAAATTCATACCGCTAACCATGTCTTTCTGAACGAGTTTCTGCAAGTCATACGCATTTAAATGTCCATATCTTCTGTGCCACTTTTCAAGTTCACTAAGATTGCCTGCCTTACTTACATTAGCTACATGTGTCGAACTCTCACTTTGCATGTAAGGTTCGATAAAATACAAATTTCCACGTTTACGAGCAGTTAACAACACTTCACCATTTTCGACAATTTCAGCATCATTTGCATTAAAACACACGCTTCGCCCTTTTTCAACAGTTTTTGAAATTGAAAATAAATTTGTCTTAAGTGTGGGTACAAAAAGAGTGTTTTCTAACCTCACTTTTACAAATTGGCCCTTTTTATTTGAAACATTCATTACTGCAGTTCCAATGCCTTCAATGTCAGTTGTTCTGTCATCCGCTAACCTAACCTTCTGACTTATGGTTGGCGTGAGTTCCAAAAAACTATTCTTGTCGCGGCACATGTGTGTTGTTGCTCCACTGTCAACACACCACACGTCATCTCTTCTCGTTAACTTCGCACAGAGAGTGCTCACTGAAGATGATGTCAATGTCACGATCTCTTCTGCTGCTGCATGGGTTTGCTCTGATGCCATCGAAACTTGCTTTTCATTCGCCATTTTTGTCCAGCAATCGGCTGCCTTGTGTCCCGATTTTTTACAATAGTTACACTTATATAACCGTTTTGATGCTTTAAAATTCCTATTTTGATTTTGCACACCACTTTGACCTTGGATCTGAAAAACTTTATTATTTTGATTTGTAGGTAGGCCTACACAGTTTTTATCCGGAGGTTTGTTTTTATTTAGACTTCGCCCTATGGAAGATTTTACATAGAAAGCGCCCGCACCATTTAAGTCTGCTTTCTTGTCCTGTCTTGCACTGAATTCTTCTAGAAGTTTTACTTTCAAAGACTCTGTGTCCGGTAGTTCATCTCTAGCTTCGATTGCACAACGAAAATTATCGTAGCTATCTGGCACACTGTATAATAACACGATGGTTAATAATTCTTCAGAAATGCGAATATCCATTTCATTGAGTTTGTCAACTGTGTTGAGAAAATTCGTGAGATGATCCGCCATGTTTTCTCCTTCTTGCATTTTTGTGAACAAGAGTTTTTTCAAAAGTGTAGCTTTTCTTGCAGGCCCTCTAGACTGGTAAACTAGTTCTAGTTTTTGCCAAACGTCTTGCGATGTTTCACAATGTCTTATGTGACAAAGTTCTGTAGGACTCACAGCTAAAATAATATCAGCTTTAGCTTTACGGTCAGCTTTGTCCCACGTGGCCGCGTGTCTAGCGGTATCAGCAATTGCTTCCGCGTTAGCACCTACAGCCGCTTTAGGCCTAGGATTAGTTCCATCGACGTATTCCCAGTGGTCGTTCTTAATTAAAATTGCTTCCATTTGTTGTCTCCATGTATCATAGTTTTCCTTTCCCAGCTTTTCTATATGCATCGAGAATCCAGACATAATGAATGGATGTGATTTCAGGCGGCTAACGATACTTATATTTATATTACCGCATTTACACTGCCCTATCACGTTAACAAAACAAATAGTCAATGTTTATCTTCTTCCAAAACGTTAACACAGCGTCCTGAACCCATAACCTGTTAGTTTTATTTATGAAAGAATAATAAACTATTAAAGAACAAAGAGCAGATGCTCGCCACTCGAGATATAGACCGGAACTAACAAAGACGTTACACAAGACGCTTTGGTGACGTCATCAGAGGAGTGGCTTCATAAATCTTAAAGCAGAACAGTTACCAAACCCGTGTTTGTTATTACAGGCCTAGTTAAGAGAATGTTCAATTATTATACACAACAGTAATTGTTCCAAATGATGTAAATGTGGTAAGCATAGTTTTTTTAATGTATGTAGTCAATTGTACACAAACATGAAAGCGTTTGAATCTAGTGTCATCAAAACAAAGCAAACTTACAAATAAAGTATGGAATACTTTCAGTCCTATTGGATATTTTACATAGCACAGTACTCATTCCACATTTTTTCTTTTTAAATTTATAGCTAATTTTATTGTTAGTTAAATATGGATTACTTAACTGTTGCAGAAAAAACCAAAACTATTTTAATTTATGGTGAGTATAGACGAAACGCCGTTGAAGCAATTCATTTGTACGGTCAACTATTCCCTGAGAAAAAGACTCCCTCGCGCGAATCAATTTTTATGTATAGTAAAACAGTTTTCAGAAGATGGAAATGTTCAGTCGAACAAGATGAAATTCAAAAAAAACTGTTATCGGTGAAAATAATGAAATCTTGGTGCTAGCTGCAGTTGATAACGATCCTCATGTAAGTTCTCGACAAATATCTCAGAGAAGTGTTCTTGGAATACTAAAACGTCATAAATTACACCATTCCCATGTATCACCACACCAAAAGCTTCATGGACGTGGCTTCGAAAATCGAGTGAGGCTTTTTCAATGGTCACAAGCAGGTACGTATACGGAGAGGGGGGAGGGCTCGTGGGGCTGAAACCCCCCTCCCTAAAATCTAAACAAAAATTAAAAATTATTAGTAAAAGATAAATATTATAAAATTATCTTGAATTAAAAAAGACAGTTAAACAATGGTGTGTCAACTACATTTTTAGTTCCATCGGTGTAAATTTATTCCATTATTTCCTTCAAATGTGTTTCGTTGTTTTCGGGTAATTTCAAACCTGCCACCGTGCGCTTAGTTTATAGCTAACACGTTTGGCAACACTGGAGACTAAAGTCACTTGATCTACAGCCTAAGTTTCCCGGCACAGATTTATCTGATTGCCAAACCCTTCCTTCACCTCTGACAAGATGTGTATTAATAACAACTTGTGAATGTGGGGAATGCCAGGCCTCCACCGTGGTTCGGATTCCACATTAAACTGTAGGTCCTCCATTTCATCTCACAACCACCCTATCATTATTACATATCAGTGTAAGTGCGTATAACCCGAACGATTAGTAAGACGCGGTGCTAATAATAATAAAACAGCCCAAGTTGCCTAAATAGTAAGTTACTATTAAAAGTAATAAAAAGTATATCAATTATTAGTGAAGCAAGAATAGGTATATATCAATATATTTTTGTACGACCCACCTCGGTGGCGTAGTTGGTCTAACGCGCTTGTCGTGTTGAGCTTGACTGCTGAGGACGGGGAGATCGAGGTTCGAATCTTGGTCGGGTGAACTGGGGGTGGTTTTCCACTCTCCCTCCACGCAAATGCGGGTTCACTTCCTTTAATTCACCCTTCATAATTCCTAGTCCATTAGCGTAATTAGTGCTTAAAGCGTATAACCCGAACGGATAGTAAGACGCTGAGCTAAATATTATTATTATTTTTGTACGAAATGTTGATGTATTTTTCTCTCCGTGCAGATCAAATTCGTCAGAGACCCTCACCCCGCTGTTTGGTTGTTGACCGTCGTTGTCGGACAATATTTGAAGAATGAGGGCCCCCTACCCCACCCTCCTCCCCCTCAATTAACAATAACTTTTTCCTATGAATCAGGTTTTACAAATCACGGGTCAGTTAATAGGCACAACATGCATTGACGGTCTGCCGAAAATTTACAATGGTTATGAAAGGCTGAACATCGACCCCATTGGAATGTGAATGTCTATTGGTGACAAACTAATAGAGCCGTTATCAATTGACGATACGTTGAATGGAGACAAATATTGGAACTTTATGAATGAACAATTACCACAACTACTAGATGAAGTAAATTTGGAAATAAGACTTAACATTTTGTAGTTTCAGTATTATGGTTGTTCAACGCATTTTTAACGACTATAAGACAAGTATTAGATATGGACTACAATGGACGTTGGTTGGGATGGGGTGGTCCAATTCTATGACCAGCTAGATCGCCAGACTTAACGTATCTTGATTTTTTTGGTATAGTGCTACCATTTACAAAGTGTAACAAGAGCTAACAACCACTCCAGCAAATGTGAAGAAACGCATTAGAAATTCTTGCAGAAATATTGCTAGAGAGTCTTTTACTACGGGTTCATCAATCTTTTATAAAGCGAATTGAAAAATGTATCGAGGTTGATGGGCAACAATGTGAATATTTATTAAAGTAATTTTATAAATAATATTACATTTAGAATATTGAATAATATCTGAACAGATCAAATGTTCTTGAATAAAAATTGTTATAAAGGAAATTAATACAAGTTAAAATATCTTTAAGAATTGATGTCAAATAAAATTAAGTTTCAGGCCAAAGTTTTTTGTTTTTTGTGTATAATAAAATGTCATTAAAAATTATAGGTTTTCTTTTAAAAACAAAGTTAACTTTGAAATAACCGTGGAGAGTCCACCAAATCAAAAACATCTAGTGCTGTTCTCTTTCCCCCTGAAAAACAAAAAAACCTTTGTTCGTAACTATTTTTTCTAAAATGATTTGTTTTATATTCTGGAGTTTCAACTTAAATGCCTCATTCTGCATTGTAACAATAACAATTATATTAATATAGTGAAATGTTAAAAATGTTGAAAGCAACAAAAAAAAGTTTGAATTTTCTAAAAGGTTATTCTTACCACAATTGCACTGTACTAGTCCATCATATGTTAACAAGATTCCTCTTATAGGCAATTTAAGTTTGTTCTTGGCACAATGCACAAAGTTAATGTACAAAAAGTAAGTCAAATAATGACACACATGTCGAGAAACGAGTTGTCGGAAGATTTTCGCGTGAATTCCAGATACATTCTGTCTTTCTTTGATAACAACTTTACAAATAGGACCTAGTTTATTTTTAATAGAGGTCCCCTGTGGACCAGAAAGAGCCAGAAATGAGCCGGTTTGGCCATGTAAATAACCCAAGATGAGGTTTAAGCCTGGCTGAATCTTTTGACGGTAGAAGATGTCCAAGGTTAAGTCCCAGCCTATGACTGGAGCAAAGAAAGGAAGACGCTTCTACTCATTATTCTCGCGTGTTGGTGTAGATGGCGACACGTTAACGTCTTGTCGTTGGCGTGCTTTCAGCTGGAAAAGCGCACAGACAGAATTTGTTTACCTGCTTTGAAGTATTTCAGAAGTGCACAAGGTAGGTGCATCAAAAGTACACCATTGTTTATAGCCTCTGAGTCCCCATATGGCAGCACCGCTTGTTGAAATCGGATTAATATAACCTAACCTAACCTAACTTAACCCAGCTTAACATTACACCAAATAATGAAAAGTTAATACCGTTTGCAGAATATGTGATAGATAAAGAGATTTACCATGTTCTTTAGTTATGGAGATTTTTTTCCCATGTGCGCTTTCGACCCAAATCTTCACGCGCTTTTGGTATGAGGTTGTAGACCTCGGTGGTCTTAGGGTAGAGTGCTCACCTCAGTATCTGATATTGTTAGGTTCAAAACCAGTTAGGTTCGACGGATTTTTCTTGAACGATAAAAACCTCTAGCACAACTTCCTTCAGTAGGGGAAGTAAAGTCGTCGGTCCCATGGAAGTTTTGTGAAAATATCTTTTCCAGCCAAATTGGTGGGCCCTTTCACTCATCGAATTCTCATGTGCTGATATAATGGGTTGGTTCAGAAAGTGCATGTTTAATACATCAAACAAATAAAATTAAAATATATAAAATATATGAGTTTTCCTCCTCTTGTGCACTTTCTATCTTTTCGGGTTTCAGTTGTAGATTCGTATTTGATCCAAAACTACAAACATAAATATTTGAAAGAGTCGAATCGAATTCAAAATTTCAAATTTAAATAAGCCTATAGCTCAAAATCAGGTTCTATGAAACTTGATTTGAAGTTCAAATCTAAAAATCAAAATAATGACTACATTAACTTTTACAATCTGGTTAAATTTTGACATTCATTTTATGTATACTCTGAATGCAACTATAAAATATATATTCTGTAATTTAGAGATGAAACTTTCGAATACTATTTTCCGTGATTCACATGGTATTCGAGAGATTCCATATTCGTAAATATCCCCAAAAAATATCTCAAATACAATTATTATGAAAACCTTGACTTGGTATTACAATATTAAGCAAATTGTTAAAAGTAATTATATAAATTTGTGTAGTTGGGAGAACGAAATTATAAAAAAAAGGCCAAATTGAAATAATATTATTAATTTACTGGGAAAGGTTGTTTATGACGTAAATATAGGGCCTACATGATAAACAAAATAGTATTTGTCAGTGGCATAAATCACTTTTAGGTATTTTCACTTTAACTAAGATTGTACATTTTTAAATATTCGAGTATTTGAATTTGTATTAGCCTAGAGATTCGAAAGAAAATTTAAAAACCTAGTTCGAGATTTGGATTCGAGAAATATAGTATTTGACTCATTTTTATCTATATTAATAAAATGCAGAGTTTGTTTGTCTGTCTGTCATGAGCATTGCGTAATATCTACCGCACGGAGAGGGCTGACATTTTAAAATTGGTAGCGCCTGTGCATTAACATGTGCACCGCTGGAATTCTAAATTTTTGATATGATTTTTTTTTAAATTTATTAAAAATTGGGTCGAAGAAACTAAAATGAATATTTATTTCTGTCTGTTTGAAACAAAGACAAGCGTTTCCTGGGGTAACCACGCAATTCATTGTGCGGCTATCCCGGTCCACGCCGGGTACTTCAGCTTGTTTGTAATATGATATATCAAGGTAACGTAGATTTTGAAGGATATAAACTTCTAAATTACCGTTCGGACTGAACATCGTAACCAGAGCAGTGACCCGAAATAACGGCAGTTGTATTTAAATGGTAATTACGTTGATAAAGCTACCAGTCAATATACTTTATTTCAAGATGATATATCACGTTCCGATATAATAGACAGTGGTTAGGGATGTTAATTAGATTAAGGGAATATCCCCGTTATCAGGAGCAGATTTATCAACTAAAAAAACCCCACTTTGGTTGATGGGTGGTCTGACGCGCTACTTTCGTGTTGGACTAGTCTGCCAAAGACGGTGATATCGGGGTTCGATCCCGGTCGGGTGTACTGAGTTTTTTTTATCAGATGGTTTTCCAATCTCCCTCTATGCAAATATAATTTTATTTCCTCTAAATTAAACCTTTTTTAACCCTTAACCCATTAGTGTAATTAGTACATAGGCGTATAGCCCGAACGGGTAGTAAGGTGCGGTGCCAAAGAAACTAAAAATAATCCCTTAATATCCATTTGTGTGTATTAGGCCTTTATATGACTATACATAAATACGTAGATGTTAGTAGAAACCTTTAGAAAATACTAACTTTTTAACATTGATAACATTTTACTACATTATTATTATTTTATATTTATTGATAATATCGATCAAAAGTGAGAGTTCCAGTTCACACAAACTGACACAAGAATACAGGAAAGTAGATCTTGTCTAGCTTTAAGATAAGGATCTTCCTATGAAAATTGCACTATACACACTATGCTAAGTGGGTCTTAAAGTGTTTGCCTTAGGTACCTATTTTAGTGGTCTTGTGGGTAAAGTGCTCACTTCAAGACCCGATGTTCATGGGTTCAAACCCTGCTGAAGTCAACGGATTTTTACTGAGTGATGCAAATACGTATCACAGTTTGCTTTGGAAGCAAAGTAAGGCCATCGGTCACATGTCGATTGTGGTACAGTATTTAAAAGAAACCTGGAAGGTAGGCCTATATGAAACTAACTTTTTGGCAAATTTTTGTAGGCTCTTTCTCGCTGGCGTGTATAAATCCAGTGAGTAAAGCAACTGGGAGCTAGCTACCTCACTGTCACCATTTCCACAGGATATGTGCGTTCTATCAGATGGTGAGAGCAGCACTAACCAGCTTAAGGGCTGAGGGAATGCTCAGCTCCGGATGGATGGGACGCACATCGTAACTAAACCTCGGGTTGAATTATTATTATTATTATTATTATTATTAGTTTAAAGAAGTAGGGCTTTGGTTTTGTTTGGAGTGAACACGTTAAAAAAAAAGACTTTGTTATACATTTGATAAAACAAAGTGCGCCCACCTATGCTCAGTACACCCACCAGGGATTCGAACCCTGATCTTCTTCATCACCGTCAAACCATACTAAACGAGACTGAAGTATTCTTCTGTGCGCCCACTGTCTAGTGTGTTTAAACAAAACTACATTTTACTATAGTTCAACAGGCATTTATTATATTATTACTAGCACCACGTCTTACTACCCGTTCGGGTTGTACGAACTTACGCTAATGACTATGGTAGGGTGATTGTGAGATGAAATGAAGGACCTACAGCTTAACGTGGAATCCGAACCACGGTGGAGGCCTGGAATTCCCCACATTCACAAGATGTCTTGTCAGAGGTGAAGGAAGGGTTTGGTAATCAGATTAATCTGTGCCGGGACCGAGGATTGAACCCCAGCTGCCAGCACAGAAGTCTGACACCTTACCCCTAGACCGCCAGGTCACCTTTTAACAAGCATTTAAAATTATAAATTGTCTTGAAAATGTCTGGTGCAGTCAAAATATGTGTGATATTGGGGCTTGAAAAATAAACTTTTACTTAGTTTCCACAAATATGAACTTTAAGTGACCGCGTGTGGTTTAGTGGTCAGAGTTCCTGGCTATAGATCTAGAGTTCCTGGGTTCGATCCCCAGCGCTACAAGATTTCTCTGTGAATCATTGGATCTGTAACGGTATCAACTCAGCCTCGTGAGGACGAGGAACTATCTGAATAAAGAAGTAGTGGCTCTGGTCTATAAAACTGAAATAAACTGCCTAAGGTCTCGCTGTGCCGACCACATGAACATCCTTTATCCGTAGATGCTGGCACTATCTTCATCAACAGACGGCAATCGCTCGGTAAATATGGCTCGATTGAGGATTGACATCATGAGGATTTTTTAGTCAGCTCCTAGTCTCTTTGTGGTCATTTCCAAAATACATAGATACACTTTTAAAAGTGAGTTGGACGGGGACTCGAGTTAAGGTACACATATATTTTTGCAGTTCAAAATACCCTTTTAAGGTCAAAATAAAGCATCGATTGTTTCGGCAGGTATGTTTAGTTTAACTTACTACACATAGTAGCTTCAACAGTTATTTTAAATTTGATGTGTACAAGAGAAAAATGGGAAATATCGCACTACACACATTTTCCAGACCAACAACTTGTATATCGCAAACCCCACAGGGAACCCAGCAAATATTTTGTTTTTAGTATCAATTTAAATATGACAGAGACAGCTTTTAAACATAATCTATAGTTTATTAGGAAGGTATCATGATTGTCTAACAGTTGGCAGCACTAACTCAATTTGAGTTAAAATTGGAATCTCCCCCCTTTTTACTCTGTACCTTTAGTCTGGGTATTTTGGAGTTTTAATATGACTTTTCTTTTTCATTTAAAACGTCCTTGTATGTATCCACTATGATCCTGACTAGGTAAGGCAATTTTACTTACTATATCGATATAGTAATCATTCGATATCGAACAAATTAGATCGATTATTTCCAATACACAAATTTTGCATGGTTCCGGATGAATCGGAATGTTCTGAAATGCTATTGTTCACCACTTTGAACTTTTTAATGTTTCATTTAGGGTATTAAAATAGCAGACCAGCTTAGTAAAAACTTGAGATAGTCGACTGATTTAATAAAAATAGAGATACATTCGTTCAATTTATTATGGTTACCTCCTTATTCCGAACAGTTCTGATTGCGGGCATGCAATTTTTGATATATGTGGAGAAGTCTAGATTGCGGACACGCCATGTTGCTATGCCATACCACACTTAATTTGATAATTGGGATGGCAGACGGGGGCCTAGCAGTCGTGCGTTCTTTCAGCCTGCTCGGTCTTAATTTAACGAGTATTTATAGGTTAGGTTAGGCTATGTTATGTCAGGCTAGGCCAGGGTATGCTTGTTCAACAGGAAAGCCCCGGGGACCGGTGGGTGCTGCCAGTAACCCTTTCCATCCGTGTCATCACCGTCACGTAGGAATTTCTGTGAGTTGCTCTTTTACTGGTTCACATTCTGGGTATTGGATATTTAGGTAACCCGCCTCGGTGGCGTAGTTGGCTAACGCGCTAGTCGTGTTAAGCTCGACTGCCGAGGACGGGGAGATCGAGACTCGAATCTCGGTCGGGTGAACTGAGGTAGGTTTTTCCTAAATGGTTTTCCACCCTCCCTCCAGGCAAATGCGGGTTCACTTCCTCTAATTCAACCTTCCCATTTCCAAATTCATTAGCGTAGTTAGTACTTAATACGTATAGCCCGAATGGATAGTAAGACGCGGTGCTAATATATATATATATATATATATATTTAGGTAGACATAACATTTTTGGGTGTGTTCGTAATTCAGTCGAATTTTACCCTGTTCGTAATCTGGACTGTTTGCAATCAGGATACAATAATTTATTTTGATTCACCATCTTTAAAGCATAGCTTATGACAAATATCGATAAATTGGTCGTTATATAGGTTACCAAAAAACATATATTTATAACACTGCTTTAGTACCCGATACATTGATAAATTTATTTATTTTGTAAATAAATACATACTTTTTAAAATCAATTATATCTTTACCATCCTCAATTCTGACAGACGTTCAAGAACTGTTGGGATCACCACGTAGAAAATTAAACTAAACCTACACAAATGAAGCAATATTCTATTTATTTTGGTCAATTTTAATTCGATTTTTAATTTAATTTAAAACACTCACAAAAAAAGTAATATCTGCTAAAACCCCACCCAGGCCCGCAGGACGAAAAATCCCCAATACGAGTTATTTACTCATATAATCAAGAAGTGTCATATCTTTTTCGTTCTTGCTCCATGACTCCACCACCTACATACCTGTCTGCCTCTTATGGTTGGTCAAGATTCGTGGTAGAGACTTTTTTTTTCCGAAAGAGAGAAAAAAAACAGCTCCAAGCATTACATTACAGGAAAATACTCTCTTCAGATCAAAGATAGGCGGCACCATTATACCTTGAAAGTCAAGAGGGGAAAAGAGAGACATATACACACATACACAAAAAAAATATAGATGTATACTACCTGGACATTTTCCACTTTTTTACTTCTTCTGCTTCCATGTTAACACGTCAGGTTGTCCCCACCCCTCCCGTTTAACCCCTTCAAACTACCCTCTTTGTCAGGGGCTGCGCTCGATATATGCTTTAGCACTAGACATGCAGATATGGCATTTAAAACTAAATAAGATTAACACTTTAGAAATACAATAAAACCCCGTTAGATCCTAGGAAGACCAACATTTTGGATAATTAGAACAAAATTTACAGAAAAGGGAGAAACAAAAAATAAATAAAAAAAATGGTCAGATAAAATATAGTCAATATATAACAAACTCGAAAGGTTTAAAGATAATTAATTGTAAGAAAGTAACTGATAATAAATGTAGTCTTTTAGTCATCAACATTTCTTTTTCTGTAACAAAAAGTAATTACAGTAAGCCTACTCTACTGTTGAAGCTCAGATCCATTTCTGGTCAGATGTAGTGTTTACAATGCTCTAGATCTTCTGGTATGTTCTAGAGCAAGTTGTTAATTTCATTGATCTGTCTCAGTCTCACTTATGGTTCTCACAAATATTAAAGGGGCAGAGGAATGGACGATACTAGTAATAACATTCAATATACAGCCAGTCCCTGTGATGGAGTGAAGGTGTCGCTTGTAGGGTCAGTTGGTGTATGAACGATACTAGTAATAACATTCAATATACAGCCAGTCCCTGTGATGAATGGAGTGAAGGTGTCGCTTGTAGAGGCTTGGCAGATTGATGTGCAATAGTACCTTCTGGCTCATTGAGTAAAGCAATGGGAAACTACCTTACTCCTTATTTCCCTAGTACTCCTCTTCAATGCTGCCTAGGATTTACAGCTGATGGTTGAACTGATGAGGATCCAACCAACCTTCCGGTTAAGTACTATTTATGCATGTAAAAATGATTACTGTAAATGTTAAACTTTAGTATATATTACATGTTCCACATCAGTCAAATGAATGTACATTTAATAAAACTCACTCAACAATAATTTAAGATTTGTAAAAATACCCTCTCTACCCACACACACTTCCGCATCCTTCCAGTTGATCAGAAACTTCGCTAATTCGAACAAACTTTAGTACCAATTAGTTCTGATTAACGAGGTTTCTACTGTATTTCAATAATCGAGCCCATATCGTTAGTTGCATAGTCTAACGAGTCCTTCTCGTGTTAGACAAGATCTCTGATTATTGGGAGATCGGGGTTCGAAACTAGGTTTGTTGTACTGAAAGTGGTTTTTCCTAGATGGTTTTTACACTCTCCTTTTATACAAGGGTTGGAGCATTTCCTCTAATTACAGCCTTCCTCATTCCCAACGGATACCATGACGTGATGAAAAATAAATACAAATTAAAACTATTTGATTAAGAGTAACCTATTATATAATTATTTAATTTTTTTAACACCTCGTCTTACTACCATTTCGAGTAGTATTAAAGGTTCATGTAATAATTATAGTAGTGGTTTTAGGGGTTAGGAAGGGTATATTTATAAAAAGTGTACTTGCACTTGTGGGGATGTAAATTGGAAATCCATTTTGGAAAAAAACACCCCCAATTCACCCGACCAGGATTTTACCCTTGATCTCACTGTCATCGGCAGTCTAGTCCACTATGAGAGTAGTGCCTTAGACTATGCGGCCATCGAAGGGGCTTGTTAATCATTATTTTAGCCCCTAGGTAATTATGAAATGTGCATTTTATAAACACATCTATTACACAGCGCGTGGCTTACAAACTAACTTAAATCTAGTATAGTAAAACTAATAGACCTACTAGACAGACATTCCTTTAATTATAACTAATGCTATACAGTTATTCCTAGTAATAAAACTAATGCTATACAGTTATTCCTAGTAATAAAACTAATGCTATACAGTCATTCCTAACAGTAAAACCAATACTATACAGTTATACCTAGTAGTAAAACTAATGCTATACAGTTATTCCTAGTATATTTACCATTATACTAATATTAAATATCCTCTTCAGCGCTACCTGGACTCAAAAAAACGTATCTTAATGGCTTGTTATCAACCATTATAATTTATAATTATTTAGTTAAAAGGACAGACCTTTAAAATATCATGTAAATGCTTTTAGTACCATTCTTAAATACTACAATATTAACTATTGGACCTATACTCCTTAATCCGATAAAGAGGGAGGGTCTATGGGTAGGGTGATCTTAACGTAAATGCGGCAGCATTTCCTTTGAGAGAAGACGGGAATACTTTCTTTCCCCTTAAAAAATGCTGTATCATTCCAAACTTAGATCTTTCGAAACCGATATAACTTATAGTTTTTTATTTAATGAACCAGGCCTTTTTAAAAACAAACATAACAGGCTATTTAAGAAACTACCATTCGATTGGGGGCCTACGTACGCAGATGTAGCCGAACTGTCTAAAGGAATTATACTCGTATTGAAATTGATAGGCCAAGGTTTGAATCTCAGATAGATGCACTGAGTATTGATTCCCATAACAAACATTAACCCTCTAGTTTTCCCTATAGTTTCTCAACACCAATGGGGGTGTATTTCTTATAAATTACCCTTCTCTTACCGCTTCCTTAGTCATTAGATTTAATCGTTACTAAACATTAAGTCAAACGTACGATTTATTTTTTCAGCCCCACACATTACCACATGTTCGGGTTATACCCTAGTATGTTAAAGATGAGAAAGGTTTTATCTCAAATAAAGTGTACCTGCAATTTCGTGATGGAAGAGTGGCATTTTTTTAAAAGGAAAAATCACCCTCGGTACACCCTACCGAGGTTTGAACCCCAACATACCCGTCGTCGGCAGTCTAGTCTATTGCGAGAGTCACGCCTTAGACAATACGGCCACCGAAATGGGTAAGACAAACATTAATTTTTGAAGACTTGAGAATGTAATAAATACTACGTTCCAACAAGAAGCAATTTAAGATATGACTTATTTACTACCAATTTTAAAATATTTGTTTCTCAAGTGAATAAGAAGTTGATTACCGCGCATTTATTATGAATAATTTCCACATTAATATAAGTTTAATGTTATATACAAGTATTCACAACAATCATATAATCTAACATTATTCATTTATGGTGACATAATGGCTTGTAGCCCTGAAAAAAAAACAACTACCAACCTCAACTAATATAAAAATAAAAGAAAATTGAGCTCTTGAGTGTTTGATTAATGCAAACGCACCTTCACATGAAACATGGACACCGTTAGGAATCTTTTCTTTGAACTACCAAAAAAGTTTTCCCACCATTCTATCCATTCTGATTCTGGGTGATAATTATTCCTTAATGGACAGCCTGCTTGGCGGCGAAGGGAACAAGTAGAGGGTTTTATAAAGTAGCCCTGGGCTAACTAGCCTATTGTCGCTCTTATCTGAACAAGAGTCCGTTTTTTCTTTCTCTTTCTTTCTCTTGAGAGTTTGGTTGGCGGGGCTAACAAGTGGGTCCGTAAGGGCCTCATGGGGTCCAGGAACAACTTGCACTTCCCCCAACTGGTTTTTCAATCAAAAAGACATCAACTGCTTATTCTTGTTTAGTGAGTTCTAGCCTGCCTCCTTTCACCGCTTCACCTATAGCACCCAAACACTACCCCCCCCCC
>CABFVX010001837.1:51472-139921 GCA_902151425.1 Timema shepardi | reverse complement strand
ACTACCGGGATTAGAACCATGCATTTTTCGTCACCAACAATCCAGAATCTTGCGAGTTTTGAATAGTCATATCCGCAATGTGCGTTCAGATAGAAATGTAAAATAAAGAAGTCATTTAAATCAATAATTGTGTAGACAAACTGAACGTCCGAGTTTGTTAAGAGACGACAAAAAAAAATTAGAACCGCGTCTTACTATTCTTCTGCGCTGTCCATATTTAATTTCAATATTGTATTAGGGATGAGGAGGCTACAAATGATTAGAAATATACCCGAATATGCTCATATATAGAGAGGGGAACCACTTAGTAAATTTACCTGCAGGAAACTCAGTCGTGATTCGAACCCCAACCTTTCCGTCACCAGGAAATCAGACCAAGCGAGTTTAACGTTTATTCCAAGTGCTTACCGATTCAGATAACAAGTACATTAAACTAAAGATTATTTTAATAATCAGTTTTCACTATTTTATATTTTATATGCCACAGTTAAACTTGTAATAGGCCAAATTAACTTTACAAATAAAGTAACTATGTTATAAATATTGTATTAATCCATTTGGTTGATAGCGTAAAGAATCTTTATGTTAATAGCTTTCAGAATAATCACGGAACAAATATATAGTGTCCCTGGTTGGCATGCAAGTCCGCTTGTCCCAATCTGTTTTTGTTTACAGTTTCAAGCTACAAATAATCTCAATAATTTTCATGAATGGCTTGTGCTAGTTAAACTGTGGCTTGGAACCTTTTCTTTGGTTGTAAATATGACTCATGCCACCTCCATTATTTAGTTATGACTACATTGCTCACGAAAGATAAGGACATTTTTCGAGATTGAGTGGCATAAAAGTGTTTCAAGAACATATTTCTTATCGCACGCGTGTATTTGAACTGAGGAGGGACATTTTTATATCCTACCTGTGAAAAGTCTCAGACTTTAATACAATATTTTTGACCAATGCAGATATATTTATGTGTGTTAGGAGAGAAAAAGGTTCTTGGAGGGGTTCATTTTATCATATTTTACTAATTTGAAAATAAATCTAGCCCATGATCAATTTACAACGCGTACAATCCCCCCTAATGCTTCAAGTCCTGGCACCCTCACTCAAGTCAGGTGCTAATAATAGACCCTTGCTTGTTTAGCACCTAAAATAAAAATTTAAAGAAAGTAAGGCATGTGAATTATAAAGACAAGCACTATCTTTCACCTAGCTTCACAAAATATCTCCTTCTCCTCCTCTCGCCTTCTCTAGCCCCCATTTCCTCCCAAGTCCACTCTATTGGAAGAATAACATTCAGCCTTACAAGTCAGTGTCTGTTTCGTTATCCACACGACTACCAGTGTCAATTGATATGTTCTTATTTTCAATCTTTCAAACATAAAGCTGAAATATTTCAACTTGAGAGTTTGTACGGAAAAAGAAAAATCATCACAGTGGCAGAGATATAAAACACAGTTTCCGCCATTGGGCTTTTGCGCAACAGCCTCAAAACCAACCATAGTATTTTTATAGTACAATATAAGTCGACGGGAGCAGGATGGACGAATGTCCCCAATTTTAGAGTCGCAGTAATATCATATTACTCATCCAGTTATATGGCATATTTCACGTTATATCTTAAGAAAACATGAGTTTTACCCTTCACGTTCTGTGAATAACAAAGTTTAGTCTCTTCCTACAAGAACGTTTTTTATTGGGGATTGTATTTTTATATCTTATACTCTCTTAAATAGACTATGTTTATGTCTTATCTTTTCTCTTTGTCTTTCCAAAGAGAGTTGAAAGGGTGTAAGAAAGAGGGTGAATAAAGAAAGAAGGAAACCAATAAAGAATTGTCGGAAACATATTCGCACAGTTTCCCCCTACTTCTGAACCACCACAACACTTTTAAACACACAAATATACACCGTCATATAAAGATAGAGCGGGGAGGAGGAGGAGAGGAAAGAGCAAACGATGTATTTGTCAGATGTTTCAAAAAGATAAGACAAAATACTTCCAGTAACTTCGGTGTTCTATTGATGTCTCTGCATTGGCCTTTTGGATTGAATAAAGTGGATTGGAACTTTTCAGGACTTAGTTTCCCCCGCCACCCTCTTTCTTCGCCCCTCATCTTACCACCCAAGAAAACTCCAAGATAAATGTACAATAAATATAAAAAAACAAAAAATAAAAGAAAATTCTTAAACTAGAAGAGAGGGAGGTAGAAAATATAAAAAAGAGTAACATTTTCTATGTCTATAGGAATGTTTGTTTGTCTCTATTCCGTCATTCGTAAGCTTGATTCCGAAGGGGGAAAGTGGTGGGGGAAAAAATCAGTCGTCTTCTCTCGTTTGAGTGGTCTTCCTTCAGATATCATCAATATGATCTTCCTCGGGTTGTCTCTTTCAGGGACTGAGTGAGATGGGGGCACACATTCCAAGGAGATGTGTTGTGTGTATGTAGTTTTTTTTACTGCTACATCTCATTGTGCCATTCCTCCTCTTTCTACCCCTTTTCTTTTATCACTTTGTTTATTCACCTCTCCCCTTTATCTCCCTCTCCTTGTCGCAGTGAATCACTCACGTGATGTTCCCGTTGACTGGACGTTCCCGACGAAGTCTTGTCGGGACTATAAAACTCGGATGTGCACCCCCCCCCTTCCCCTCCCCTTTTTTTCCAAAATGGTGGGTGGAAACGAATGGGAGAAAGAACCGTCGTTTTACGAAACTCTTCGGAGGGGTGAGCAAAAAAGAACTGCTTGAGTTTTCTCTTTAATATCCTTTTAAACTTGATGAAAAACTTCACTATTGTCAGTAATAGCGTGTCGTTCAAGTTAAAAGAAGTTCTTAAATAAAGAATATCGCCGGATTAAGTATTGAAGGGAAAAGTAAAGTCGTACAAGCATTTAGAGGTAATGAACGAGTCGAACTAAAGTGGAGGAGATAAACACCCACTAAGACAATAAAAACAATGTCCTTGTTTTTCTTCTATGATATAATGAAATTGCATGTAGACATTCAGATTAATGGTATGAACAAAAAACGCGAGAACTAGTCGTCGTTATAAATTGGGGACACAGTAATATCTTAACTGTAATAACTTCCAAAATTTATAGCACATCACACAAAAATATAGTTTATTTCGTTAAAAATGGTATATGAAATATTATGAGAAACTATAGTATTAAAATCGAAACAAAAGTTTTAAAATGCTAAATCAATTTTAAATTTAATTTTTCTCTATTTAATAAGTCAACTTATTGATAATACATTAAATAGTTATGTAATATTTATTCTGAATAATAAATTTGATGGCCGAATAGAAAAATAAATGGTACAGAACTCCACAAGGACTTTCTCGCTCTATTGTTTAAAATGGAGATAATTATTCAAAACTCATAATATATGTGAAATCAAATAATATACACTAGAAAACCCAAGCATAAATTACACTATAATTATGTAAAACATTTTTTGAGCCCCGGTTTTGAATTTTATGATTTTATTTTTAATTAATTAATTTCCTCATTTGTATGGTTGAACCAATAAAAAAGATAGATATTGGGTCCACAAGGGTCAACATTTCGTATTAAAATTTAGACTTTCGGTTAAAATTTTCAACATTTTATTAGGTGTTGCAAATCTTCAGGTCATCGCATTGCTATTAAATTCTTAATTTATAAATTTTGACTAATAAAAAATTTAAATATTGACTATTGTATTGAGTCTAAAATGGAGATAGATTGTTCTACAAACATTTCTCCTAAGAGGTCTAAGGAAAAATAACATACACTTGATGAGAAACTTATATTTAATTACTCTATGGCATAGGATAATTATTGCGTTAACACTTAAGTATAATTTATTTACAACTAAAGCTCCCAAAATTGTATTAATATATTTGCGAATATCTCAGAAATTGTTAGATTTATAAAAATATATTTCAAATAAAAGTTTTTTATTTTAAGTAGTTCTACAATTTTGCAACTATAAGTTATTTAATAACTCAAATAGTTGCACAGATACGGAAATTTATGCTTCTGCGAAGTACCCTAAAAATCATTTTCATGGAGAAATTAAAATATACAGCTTATTTATAATTTTACTCAACGCCTAGATAAGAATTTTATTCAAATTCTTTAGAGCCGATTTTGAGAAAATATTTTTTTCTCTTTTCGCTTTTTACTAAACTACTCTTAAATTTGGGGTTTAAAAGACACACAGACAGACGTCATTGCAAAGACTACTCTTTAGGGTTCATGGGGTCATGAGACGTCGACATCCATCAACATTTCAGGTTAGATTTTAAATACATATATTTGCGTATAGCTTGGAATTTATTGGTTTTATAAAAATATGGTTTGAATAAAAGATTTGTATTATAAATAGACCTATATATTTGCAATGATAAGTAATTTCATATCTCAAATAATTTCTGAGAAATAATAAAAAAAAGATAATTTACGCATCAGACCGGAGCCCTTAAACTTATTTTTCCGAAATATTGAGAGTGAACATTTGGTTTTGTATATTTATAAATGTTTCGAAATTAAATTTAATCAAAATCTTTACAGCCAATTTTGAGAAAATCGACATTTTCTCTTTTTGCCCTTCAGTAAACTACCCTTAATTTTAGTGTTAGATATACAATTATATTAATTCCTCGGGAAAACCCTATGGAAACTCTAGATATCAAGTCCAAGCCCGATCGGTAAAACAGTTTAGGCTCTAGTCGGAGGTACAGAGAGACAGAATTTAAAAAAAAAAAAACTTATCGGATTCGGGGGGTCATGAAACGTCGAGATTCATCTAAATCTCGAGTCCGATTTTTTTTATGAACACCAAACTTTCTCTACCTGTAAGATAGCGAGAAAATAATAAGCATTATAACTTTTACAAATCCGTACATTACCCATCAGAACAATTTCTAGGTTTCTTAACTCATTAGTAAGTATAAGGGATCACATGTGCTTAAGAATTTGTTCATTTAAAAAAAATGGTGTTAATTAATTAATGCGCAAGAGATAATCGCATTTCAAGAAAAAAATTAAAGGAAATATTTTACACATGATAGACGAAACCATTTTACCTATCGGGCTAAAGACTTTGGCATCCATAGTTTTCATGATGTTCCCTAGAGGAGCTTTTGGAATTGGGTATCAATCCTTATAATTAAAGGTAGTTCACTAAAAACAAAAAGAGAATGAATATATATTTTCTCTAAATCTAATCTAATGAGTTTGGTTAAAATCCGTACTTAGACATTGTTTAACATTAAAAAAAATGGCAATTTATATTTTACCATGAACACTAGTAAATGTACTTTACGTCAACGCAAATTTACAAATTTAATTATATCCCCGCAACTATTTAAGATAATAAGTAGCTTAATCATTTTAAGGTTTTTTCTATTTAAAAAACCTTTTATTTGAAAAATATTTGTATAAAATAATTTCTGAGCTATTGGCATTTTTTTTAAATTTAAAGTCTTAGAAATCGTAAACTAGCCAAAATTACTTTTAATTTATAAGAATAAAAACGTATGGTTATTTAGTATGACAAATAATTCCAAGATATCCATTTTGAATTAAAACTTAAAGGCCATTTTTGAAAAATGTCTGATATTCTCAAATCTGCAGTAAAACCACCATTAGCTTTACCTATTTTATAAAAAACTGACATACATTATTATATACTATGCAAATAAACTACTGATATCTATTTGGAAAAAAATTGTTTTAGGTATTTTCAAAGGGTTTTAAATTGTCCAAAAATCATTTAGGACCTATTAGTAAACTACTATAAAATGATATTTAAATGAAAACAAAAATGTAAAATTGTTTGTGTTTTAATAAACTTTCCAGATACCCATTTTAAACCAAATCGGTAAAGCATTTTCTTATATTAAAAATAAAATTTAAAAAAAGTTAATCAATAAACTACCCTTGAACGAATTTTCTCGCGAAAAATACTTATATATTTTTATGTGCCATGATGAACATTCCCCAAATACAAAATTTAAACAAAATCGTTAAAGACGTTTTCGGAAAATTTGGAATTAAAAAAGAATAAGTGAATGTGAGGAGTGCCAGGCCTCCACCGTGGTTCGGATTCCACGTTAAACTGTAGGTCCTTCATTTCATCTCACAATCACCCTACCATTTTTCGCATTAGTGTAAGTGCGTATAATCCGAACGGGTAGTAAGACGCGGTGCTAATAATAATAAAAAAGAATTAACTTATCAGTAAACTAAGCTATGATATAATAAGAATAAATTAGCCAAAGCTATTATGTATGCTTTAAGTGAGGATTACACCATCTAGATATCATACTCTGAAAATTTAAAAATGACACCTGGACACGGGATTCGAACCCGGGACATTTAGATTAGTATGCCAATGTTCTGACCACTGAGCTATCCACAAACCATTCCGTATCTAGAGTCATTCTTAATTCATATTTTAAGACAAGAGTCTATGATGGACGTGCGGAAATCGTCGGCTAGGAATGTGTGATTTTTATTAAGATCATGATCCCTTACAATTATAATAATTGTACATGTGGCAGCAATAGGCCAACTGCTGAGTCGAAGGTGGCTGCGTTATCTGATAGCTCGTGATCTTAATAAAGTCACAAAACCACCCAATATTGTTTTTGATAGTGTTTAACTTAGTTACTTAAGGAAATTTTTATCTCTAATATATTTATAATGTATTTCATAATTTGAAATAAGCCTTAAGGTAAATACAATTAAATTATTTAATTTGTTTGGAATGTTGGTTTCTCTGTTTAAATAAGATATCTAAAGTAGAATTAAAGAATTTGTGTTTACATGTAAGAGACTGTATTTACATATTTTTATTTTAACTATGAATTATATTTTCATGACTTTAGAATTTAAAATATACCTATGGATTTTGAATTATCGGCGTAAAATATCCGCATAATTAAAACCGATTGTCCTTGGCCGATTGTACCAATATCGGCCGTTAAATCAGATCGGTTATCGGCATCGGCCCAACCCTAGTAAAGATTCATCATAATCTCGAGGTTGAATATGTTCACGATTACAAATAAAAAGCTACGGATTGATTCTACTCTTGTCACTTTGACATGTGATGTAGAGATGTGACACAGAAGATTTTCCCTATTTTTTTCCGAAATATTTTAAATTATTATTTCTGTAATATAATTTCAACTGATTAAATGGATGAAAATAATAAAAGTAATAGTACATTAGTGGTAGTGATAGTAGTAGTTTTATTAAAGAAACACCTGCTTGGGTGGACATACGGTCTAACGCGCTACTCTTGCAATAAACAGGGATGACAGATAGATCAGCGTTTGATCCCGGTCAAATGCACTGAGGAAGGTATTTCTGAAAATTCTTCTCTCACTCCACACCAATGTGGGTGCAATTCCTCTAAATTCAACCTTGCTCATACCTAAAACATACAAATAAATTCAAAACTCAGAATAATAAAAACCATAAATAAAAATCGTAATATTCAAAATTAATGTATTTTTTTGTGTATTCACCGCGTCTCACTATCCTTTCGGCCAGTCTTCATATCTAATCGAGCAGAGACGTAGGAGGTAGAATTTAGAGGAAATGTACTCCCATTTTTTAGGAGTAGGAGTGATAAACCATTTTGTAAAAAAACACCCTCATTACGCCCGATCGTGAATTAAAATACCTACGTCAAGAAATAGTCTGCAATAAAATCTTTGTGATCTTAAACTTGGTTTCCCAAACACAAATGTTTGTTCATACAATGTTTATCGGGATGAGTGGTCTAACAAGCTCGACATGCCATGTAAAAGTCACACGGATGTCATCTGTTATTGAAACTAACACGATAACACCTACAGTCACCGCGCTACATCGACACGGACCAACTTTTCCGCGACAAAGAGCAAGTATCACAACAACTCCGTAGGTCGGTACATGCGCTTACGTGTTCGTGTGGGCTTACTAACAACCAGGAATTTCTCATGTTCGTTTGTTCCTTTGTGTGTGTGAGAGAGAGGCTGGCACTTGTAAGTTTCTCCATTTCACTCACCTTTATCACAACTTCCTTCTCCCTCCAATCCTCTTGCTATCTGTTTCTCTCTAATGAATATTTACACGTAACTTTGTTGCTCATGGTAAACGAAGACAAAGGGACTGGCCTAGTGAGTGAATAGCATGTTTATGGTAAGTGTGTACAGTCCGTTCCACTTGGGTTCTAACACCCCCTTTTTTTTATAAATCTTTTTTTTCTGTGACTTTGTGAGTCTGTTGGTGAATATGTAGACCGTATTTAATGAGATGGTGTTTTGATTTTTAGCATATTTACCATGGATGAGCTGTATTCTAATCCCCATAAGCAGAATCATTACATTTAGGAGTAGTATATATAATAAGGCATGTTTCATTTTGAGTCGTGTTTAAATAAAAAAATCGAGTTTTATTCGAGCAACATGTGTGCTATAAATATTTCAAATAAAATTTCTGTAATAGAAAAGACAAGTACACATTTTTATAATGATTTAATTTTAATAAGATAAATTTAAATAATAAGCGATTCTGTTCAGTAATAAATAATATCTTAAATTTCAATCAAATAGATTGAGCTAAAAAAATTTGAGACCAAATCAAACTTTTTAAGTACTCGAATTTATCATGTATTGAAAAAAAAAATCTAATTTGATTTGAACAACTGCCAAAGCTTGAAACTAACTCGAGTTTTTGAGTACTTTCACTTCTTTAATAATATTACATCTGTCAAAATGCACACGCTCTGTCAAAAGTGACCGCTACAAAACAAGTTCCTTGGCATGAGAAAATAGATCTACAGTCCAATTTTCATAGGCAGAACCGTTAAAAATATATAAAAATTTTGGTGGTTAGTATTGATAACGTTTTACTATATTATTAGTGTTATTTTATAGGTATTGATAACATATCATTTATTACATATACTGATAACATGACGATTAAGTGAAAGAAGATGGCGTAATTGTTCCAGCTGTCTTCCTGTGAAAATTGGACTTTAATAACTATTTTGTCCTTTCATGTAGGGTGACTTATTGTAGATTATTGTTTGACCCGGGTTAATGTGGTTGATCTCCGATAGAGTGCTTTAGGAGAAATCTCGTCATCTACCCCCACCCCCCACCCGCACCCCACCCGGTCACACATTTTAAGATCTTTAAATCCTTATCCGGGCTAATGCGGATGCAGTTTATCATAATCATTTGTCGGAAGAAAGTTACTTGGGCGTTGGTTGAGGGGTTTTAGAGGTTTAGAGGTACAATTTTTACCCATTCTCCCTATACGCAAATGCAGGTGTATTTCCTTTACAATTCTACCCTAATCATCCCTATTCCATTAGCGTTGCTAGCGTATGCATATAACCCTGACGGGTACTAAGCAGCAAAGATCAAATAAATATATAACCCTTCCATTGAACGTAATACAGATTGTATAGCAGTCTCAGGCTTGACGCATGGACCCCCGATACAATTCACACAGACTGTCCCTCCCACCCTGCCCCCGCCCTCTCCCAGACGAGTCACTGCTGCCTTCCTGTACTAATGCATATTTAAGTGTGCGCTGCCTCGCTAGTACCCCTCTTGACAAGGGGCAGGGGTGGATACCTTAACCTCCCTCTCCCCTGCCCTTAAAACCTGAAGTACAAAACTTACAACGAGCAATAAACTAAATCGTAAGGAGACCGTAGACTTCTGCTCAAATATCGAGTTAGAAATGCGTTCTTCAACACACACATTCGTCGCCATTATAAAAACATCTGTCACTCTGGAAGGGGGGGGTAAAAAAAGGTCGTGTTTGTTCTTCGCCTACAACGTGATTTTTTCCCCATACAAATAGAGATTTAAACGCTTATTTAAGAGAAAACATGTTTCAATTTGAGTACACTTTTTTTTAACATGTGATTTTCAAAATTGTTTTCTCCAAAATTTCGTGACTGTTTTCATGCGACCGCTCTTGTGACTGGGTGTTTATAAACGTCGATACAAAACCAGAGGATCCTGGTTTGACTATAGGAGACCTATTACAAAATATTATTGTGAAATTAGTTGGTCCTGTTGTCTAGATTATATAAGACCAGATACCACTATAGAAAATTTATTATTGTTTCTATCCTTGCTTAGATTGGTTTGTAAGTGGTTTGTTTATTTAATTATAAACACGTTCTAGTGAGTTATAATGTGTATTTCTATAGAGGGAATACATGCTGATTAATTATAATTCAAACGTGAAGTGATTTTTAAAATTAATTAACTAATCAAAAAGTTGATAAATAATCGTTTTAAAAACTAATTATATTATCATTATTATTATAGGCCATTAACCGCGTGTAGGAAAGTCGATTGTATTTTAACATTTTATCATGCTTTAGTTAACTCAACTGTTGCTTGGAATTCCAGGACTTTCTCAGGTTAGAAAATGTTCAATGTAAATTCCTATTATAAATTATTTCTTAAGCGGATGTATTATGATTATGGCGGAATTCAAAACATTTTAGGGCTCCAAACTCTCTTTTCGCGTAGATTTTATTGTTGTGCTCTTTTTGTTTTTAATATTTTTAGTATCAATATTTCTTATAAATATGCCTTTGATTCATGTCCTTTCTTGGTTCTCTCATAATCCAAAAGAGTTTCCTTTCAATAATTCTTTCAAGGTCAGCCCTAATGGCCGTTGTCCATAAAGCTAATCTTAGATTTGTCGAATTCGACTTCTACCACAATTAAGGAGCCAAGACAAAGAGTTATTTGAGGAACTCCTTTATAACTAATTTAATAATTACATGTTCAACCTCTAATATCTAAATTAGCAGTATTCTGCTTACCATTTCTATTTTTGTTCTTATAATTGATATAAATTGATATTCACTACTGTACTTCTATTTTTAATGTAGTTATTATTGTTATTATTAATATTAATACTACTACTAATGTTCTTAGACTGTAATAACTGGTTGTGGGTGTAATTGTTTGGGTATGATTGTTTGTTTTGATTTCTTGTGTAGTTGTATTTTTATGTAAGGTACTTTTGTGCTTTCCAGTCCTGTGACTGTTGACCAACACTATAATAAGTTAAATTAATACTGAAAGTATTATACTCCCAGCTAGTTAGATTATAACACACAATGTAATTAATACAAATACATGTATCATTAGATTAAGTTATATTTAGGGGAATTTGGCCTATACGTTTTAATTTTAAACTTAACCTATTAATGTTAATTAAAAATTTAATAAAAATCAGTTCTTCACTTTGTCTCGGTTATCGCCTTTTTTATATTTTAATATCAAAGCTAAACATAATCTTGGTTTTACTAAGTAGCCTATATATTTATAACACTAGTAATGAGGAATCTTTATTAAATATTAAAAATATATACATCTAAAGGATACACACGCCAAAATTAGTTCTCACGACTTATACAGTGTAACACATGTTTCTGCTGGAATACTGTCTAAAGAAGCTCATATTTTATTCTGATTATTAGGTAAAAGTTGTTTTTAATTATGAAAGAACAAAATAGTAGGCGGCTGAAAGCTTTTTTTATTTTAGATAATTAATGTATTCAAAAATGTTTGAAAGGAGAGTTTTTGTTACAATATAAACACTGTAGAGTACATTAAAAGCAAGAAATAAGTAGAGACCATATAAAAACAAACTGTTAGTTTACTAAAACCTACCTTTTTAAATTATATTTATATATTAATATTTTCCTGTAAAATTAGCAGTAAATGTGAAAATGTTTATAATTTTAATTTTAAGCATAAATCTAGCAAACATGTGGTATTAAAAGTAGGCCTATTTCTTGTTTCTCTCACAAGCATGTAATTTGTGATTTGATACGCTAAAAAATAGTTTTTAACTCTGTCATGTATAAAATATAATGTTAAATTACCCTCATCAGTGGTAGCATGGTCTGGTGCGTCATTCTCGTGTTGGACTGTCGGTAACGGGGAGACAGGGTAATGTATCCTTAGAGTTCACGTGTGCATATTCATTGAATCCTTCGACATAATAAAATATTATGTACACAGAGATGTCTTTCAAATTAAAAATTGACTAAACCATTTGGACAATATATTATTATTATTATTATTATTATTATTATTATTATTATTATTATTATTATTATTATTATTATTATTATTACTAACACCGCGTCTTACCCGTCCGGGTTATACACACTTACTTTAATGTGTAATGGTAGGGTGATTGTGAGATTAAATGGAGGACCTACAGTTTAACGTGGATTCCAAACCACGGCGGAGGCCTGGCATTCCACACATTCACAAGATGTCTTGTCAGAGGGGAATAAAGGGTTTAGCAATCAGATAAATCTGTGCCGGGACCGAAGATTGAACCCCGGACCCCCAGAACAGAAGTCTGACACCTTACCCCTAGACCGCCAGGCCACCTTGGACACTATAAACCACAGATAAAACAAGGGGCATGAGAGGGGGGAATAAGAGAGGCAAAAAAGTTATTATTGGCTATTAACTAAATTTTTTATATATTTTTCTACAAGATTATATCTATAATTCGTGTAAATGAGAAAATACAAAAACTTTTTTTCCACGAACGCGGCAGAGCTGTGAACTTTATTTTATTGTTTTATACCCTCCTGACACGCTTCAGAGGTTATTTGCACTTGAGAACAGTTTGTAGTTAGCTCTGAGCACCTCCTACCCTACATGAGTACCCCAACCTTTATTCGAACACGAATCTTCTAATAACTCTCGTGTTCACTGCCACGAGAGATAAGCAAGGGGAATGAACCCTGAAGTTTGATCCGGCTTCCTGATATAATTTTAACAACTATAATCAGCCCATCTCACTGACTAAATAGTTAGAGTGGTCAACAACAAGATCAGGTGACTCTGATTCGATTCCGAGTGGTGTTGAGGATATTTACTATTTATAGCCAGCAGGCCTGTACAACATATAGCCTACGAACAATTTCCTTGTCACGAATTTCGGTCCGTAATGAGAAAAAAAATATGAGATTGCAGAGTTTTATTTGAGGGCTTTAAATTTTGTGGCCAACTGTACTGATGTTAACAAAAATATATGATTTATAAAAAAAACTGAGGGGTGGCACTTCTTTAACAGCTTAAAGGTAGATAAATAAATAAATAACGTTTAAAAACCACTAATTGATGATCAATAGACATTTTGAAGATATTCCTCGCAAATCAACAAAACTATGTCTTCGCTTGCGTGTTTGACTTTCACCCAAAGTACTAATTTTTTTTTAATGGCATTTGTGCTTGTTTTCCATTGGTGGCTTATACTCCAGCTAAGGCGTCCTCAAACTATAGCCCGTGGGCAATATTCGGCTAGCGAAATGGGTTCATCAGGCCAAGTTTGAACTAAAATAAAATAAATAAAATAGCGGAGATACTTTAACACCGCGTCTTACTACCTATTTGGGTTATACGCTCTGAATAATATTATTTCTATGATGAAAACCGAATATATGTTACTCCTGTATGCAGTACACAGAATTACTACATACATACCATCACGTGCGGTCAGCAGTAGTATTGAATATGAGTAATCAATATAGCCGCATTGTGGTGTACAGTTCCTCAGCACTCACTAGCTGCGTTTCAAAAAGTGTCTGTTGGGCAGAGGGTTTGAGGAAAGTTTCCGATATGGAGAGGGAGGGGGTAGCTATGTTTGCTGCACAGCTTACATCTAGTCATGGCGCATTAAATAGTTCATCTACTATAGCCGCATCTAGATATCATACATCTAGCCATGTTTAATTATGTTTATAAACTGCATATATAGGCCTACATATGTACATACATATACGTAGCTATATACATGTTTATTATTTATATATGAATATACATTTTATATGCATATACGCCTATAAATATATATACATAACATGGATACGTATGCATGCATACATGTATACAAACAAATATATAAATATAAAATATACATAATTTTATAAATATATAATTATACATATAAACCTAATTATATATATTAATATATATCAAACATATATAAAATGATAATTTTTTATTTTCGATCCAGCCCACCTATCACTTTCAATATCTTAAAGTTTCCCACTACGAAATAAGTTAGCTCTAGTTAAATTCTGAAGAGTTTATTCAGAATTCACTCTCTTCTTATCGTTTTCTCAGACGAGCTAGCTGTTTAGTATATTTCGTAAGATTAATAAGATGCATTGCACTCATAAAATAAGACTAGGCCTATTAAAATAACCAATATTTTTTTAATTCAGGGTTGATGAGCACCTGCAAAAAAAAAATCTGCAAATGTTAGGAATAAATGGAAAAAATTTAAAAAAATATATGTAATTCTATAATATTTTCTCGTAGAGTAGCATAATCGATGGCAGACTACTTACTTTATCTTCCATTGTGTCAAGACTTTAATTTAAAATAGTTAAAAAAAGATGGTGTTTTATGTATTGCGTTGCTCATAAGATACTGGAAAAATATATACTTTTTTGTCTGGAAAATCTGATAGATCCAAGAAGTTTTGGAAAATTAGAAAATGTATCAACACTGTAAACGTATCCAAATCAGTGTGAAAACTCGTAAAAGGCACTATTACCGGTTCTAGTTTTTGCTTTAAGTCCTACGATACATTTTAAATATCTCTTGAAATAGTGAGAGTTTTAAAATAAAATGAGGAAAGTTAATCATGCAGAAGATTCGGGAGTGGTATAGTATTACGTATTTCACCTATGAATAAGAGAATGGGGAAAAAAGGCTTGATTTAAATAAAACATTGTAAAACATTTATCTCGTTAGTATTTCATTATAATAAAGACCAGGATTAAATTTTTCCGCTTAAGTTATTAGCCATTTAACTACTAAAGTGCACATCCAGATTATTTTTAATTAATCTAATATAAATTGTAATCAAATAATGGAGCGTTAAAATAAATTCCATCTTCTGAAACGTGTCCTTAATACAAGTGTCTTAAGGCCAACGATTATGACAAAACTTTATATATTTACTAATCTCAATTTTTACTTATTTCTTAAATTAAAAATATTCTCGCTCTTATTGAAGCTATTCCGAGCTCAGTAATTCATGGAATAGCCACTATTGAATCAAATTCTTGGCCCATATGTGCGCCTGGTACTTATTTAACTGCGAAAGCATTCTATGTTTAATTCATTATGCTTATTTATTTTCCGAGAGAAGAGCTTCGAACCGTCATGGTGTCCTTGAGCTGGAAAGGATTATAGCCGGGTCTTGGCATGCCCACGCACTATAATTCAGGCAGCCGAAGGACTTCTCCCCGTTCCCCTCCATTTCTCCCTTCCGTTCATCCCATTATTCCCACTCCTCCTTCCTCCAAGACAAACCCCCTCCCTACCATCGGCGACGGTTGAATTCGCGACACCCCCGGCGTTACATTTCAACCCTTGCTTGTCTCACCGCCCGCTGGTTGTGAAACATTGGTGAAATTTATTGCTTAGCAAAACAACTACTGTACATTTCTTACTGCACCCGTACAAATTATAGCAGTGAAATATATATACTTGAAATTACTGTTTTCTTGTTCTTCGCCTTCGTGGGTAGAATGATTGACTTTACAACGTTTTAAATGCCGTGCTGTGTTCAACCTCAGAAGGAAAATAGTAAGAAATAATGTAATAAATTGCAAAAACACGTTCTATTACAAGTACTGTATGTAATGGTAGGGTTGGTGGCACGAATGGTGTACCTGACCATGAACCGGGGGGCAGGGATTTCATACCGACTGGCTTCACTGAGGATATATATACATATATTGTACTTGTGTTTCTACACGGTGTTGCAACAGCCCAATGTTCGTGGGTAAAACCCTATCTGACCACTAGAAAAACTAATAGATCTACTGTCACAGTCATATTCCCGCGTCAATTCGCTCGAACCACAGCTGTCACTTCTGATATACAGTAGCCCCGTGGCTTCTTTGGTGCTGACTGACAGCTCACAGCTGACTTCTGACAGTCAACATTTAGGTATATACCTAAATTTTGACTGTCAGTAGTGACAGCTGCTAAACAAATGTTTTTGCATATCATTTGGTTCAGCGTAGGGATACGTAATTTGGTCTGGTAACTTTTTTAATCTGTCAGTCAGCACCAAAGAAGCCATGGGGCTACTGTACATTATCAACATCTGCGGAAAAACACTAATTAAATAGTATTTTTATTTATATATTTGAGATATTTAACGTGTACTTTCTGAACCGACTAATTATATGAGCAAATGAGAATTTCTATGAGTGAGAGCGAAAGGGTCTACCAATTTTGCCGGGAAAGGTATTTTCACATACCTCACAGGATCATTTTAGATGCTAAAATCGACATGGGACCGACGAATTTATTTTCCCTCTGAAGGAAGTTGTGTTACGGATTTTTATCGCTCAAGAAAAATCTGTCGACCCCGGCTGGGTTTTGAACCCATGATTGTTGGGTCCTTGGGTGAGCGCTATACTCCAATACCACCGAAATTAATAATGAAATGGTAGGTAGAATTTTATCAATTTTTGCCTCAGAAATATTTGTATATATTTTATATGATTGGTCTTTATAGTGTTTTCACGGTAGATTTGGCCTCTTCTGACAATAAAAAAGGTGCAAATAGAAGTTTCGTATTCATCCACCTTGAAGAAAATATGTTTTGTTGCCTTGACAACTGAAGTCAATTTACATCACTTGTCAAAATGATGAACCATGTTCGTGAAGAGGATGAAAACAGAAAACTTTATTTCCTTTAGCGCTTTGATTCTATTTAATGTTGACCAGCTATAATTATTATTTGGACCAACAATATTTTTGGCATAAAAACTGAAAAAATACTAACTTTAAACTCATGTTCCACTTGTTCAATTTTCCTAGATCATATTATAGCTGTGGGAGAAGGTTTTGATTCAACAGAGGCTTATAAACAGCTCCGGGGGTTGAATAGTCTGAGACGTATCTTTTACAATAGACTGGACTGACGATGACAGGGAGATTGGAGCTCAAATCCTGTTCGTGTGCACTGAGATTGCTATTTCTTAAATAGTTTTCCACTCCCCATACAAGCAAATTTGTTCACACTTCCTCTAAATTCAACATTTCTCATCCTCAGTACATTAACGTAATTAATATATATGCGTATGGACCAATCGGGTAGTAATACACGGCGATAATAATTTTGATTTTATAAAATTTGAACTATAGTTTAACTAGCTGTTGTTTTTTAATTTACACCCGAGAGCCAGGAATGCATTCCATAGTACAACATAACAAAATCACTCAATATAATAAATTATTTAGTCCCTAACCGAGACTGAACCACAAACCCTTTGTTCCATACCGTTACTCCCCTCCCTAACAAAATTAATTGCCAAGACTAATACACTAAAGAACGTGGACTATATATCACTTCCAGGGAGAATCATAGAACCCTTCAACAAGAAAAATCTATACAAGTTGAGTCAGTAAAGCTTAACAGAGTATTTCATGTTAACTTTAACAGTATTACGAGTTTTAGTAAAAGATGTACTGAAGAGTCACTTGGTCCCACTTTCTAAAATAAGGATATAATACCAATTGTGTTTTAAAGTATTTTTGATTCTTAAAAACTAGCAGTAAAGAACAGGACAAATTGTAAAAGATTTCCATGAACCAAATTGCAGTTCTTTAAGTGGCCGCCAGTGAAAGCGACGTTAGCCGATTTCTCTTTAAGAAGGGAAATAAATCCTCCAAGGGGATGCGGTGAGGGGTGCAAAAAGCGCTTGCAGCAGCCATTAGAACAACCCTCGTGATCACATTATCACACAGATTGCACGTGTGTTAAACGCTCAAGATCACACCATCACACAAATGGACGTGTGTTAGACATTGACGATCATACTGTCATAGAGATCGGATGTGTGTTATACCTTCACGATCATACGGTCATACAGATCGGACGTGTGTTAGACCCTCACGATCATACCGTCATACAGATCGGACGTGTGTTAGACCCTCACGATCATACCGTCATAGAGATCGGGCATGTGTTAGACCCTCACGATCATACCGTTATACAGATTGGACGTGTGTTAGATACTCGTGATCATACCATCATACAGATTGGACGTGTGTTAGACCCTCACGATCATACCGTCATGCAGATTGGACGTGTGTTAGATACTCGTGATCATACCGTCATAGAGATCGGGCATGTGTTATACCCTCACGATCATACCGTCATAGAGATCGGACGTGTTAGACCCTCACGATCATACCGTCATACAGATCGGGCATGTGTTAGACCCTCACGATCATACCGTCATACAGATCGGGCATGTGTTAGATCCTCACGATCATACCGTTATACAGATTGGACGTGTGTTAGATACTCGTGATCATACCATCATACAGATTGGACGTGTCTTACACACTCGTGTTGTAACCCCAAATCAACCTTCATTGTTTAGTAAATGCGTTATTTAGTAACCAAAACCAAAGTGTTTAAAAAATAATTATCCTAAATATTAATTTGTGATATTTAATTTATGCTATATTTCTTTTAAATCAAGCCCAGTTTAATCGTTGGTTGGGAAAGTGAAACTACATGCAGCCCGAACACAATATAACTAGATATTTAAATCTAGTGCTGAAATATAAGCTGACGTAAGTAAATCCAGGGTGATCAGGTCCTATACTAACTCAGTCAGGATCCAAACTAAGGGTGCCGTATGCCGTTAAATCAGCACATGCATATGATATAATCTAAGTCAGAACCTCTTGGCTGTATTCAAGCTTCAAAAGGAAATGCCTCACAGTGCGATATTTATTGTAATAATAGTAGCTGTGGAGTATAAAACCTCACCAAAACTATCCCCAAACATCCTAGTTTTCGTTTGTCACTCTATTAAAAATGACTATGTACACTAGGACCATTTATTTTGATTTCAAAACTACAGCATTTCTCGTGAAAAGTCGATAAAATGATCTAATTTCTCATTTTTGTGAGTTTTTTAAATTATAAAACATAAAATGGAAGGTAGGAATTTGTTTAAATGTTTGAGGAACTTATTGATAAACTTCACCTCACTTTGGCGTGAACCATATTTGAAAATAACAAACAATTTATTTTTTAAACACTGGGATTTATGAGTATCTGCAAGGCGTCTCAGCTTTCCGCTAGACTAGATTATTCTAAAGATATTACCAACCCACCTAGTAGTTAATAATCAAGAAAGAACTTTCCGTTAAAATAAATTTTGTTTTACACGCAATCGCAGAGAGTTTTATATTTAAAACAATAAAACAAAACGCATACAGTCTAAAATTGATGTACAACGTCACTAATATTTTAAAATTGATTAAATTAGTTTGTTTATGCTTATGTATTTATTTACTTTTTAAATTGCCCCCCCTCCCTCCCTACCAATCAAGCTTTTTGTTGTTAATCTTGAAAATGGTTTGTGGAAATATTCCTAGACATAGATAGATTTATATTAGAAAAATGTTATAGGAACCATAATAATGTCTACTTGTAAGAAAGCAAAGTTGTTGTTTTTTCATTTGACTCAATGCTCTGCAGAGACAAATAGGGGAGTGAGAGTATAAGCGTTGTGTGTATGCAGAGTATGAATAGGGGAAGTACCAAGACTAGGTTACAAATAATTATACTTAGCACCACGTCTTACTGACCGTTCGGGCTATACGCTTAGTTTACAAAAATCTTAGGGAGAGAATTTATTTATTTCAAGGACGTTATATTGAGAGGAGAAAGCGCTCTGGTATCAGGATGTTGAAGGAGGACCTCATGACGTTGGGACTTGAATTGCTACTCGTAGACCTCCCAATCTTAATGAATACAAGTAAGCCACGACGTTCAATCTTTCCTATTTTATACATGTTACATGTAGCACAGTTATCAGCATTTAACATGGGGTTAATCAAATATGTGACTCAGTTATGGTCAGTTATGGTATTTATATGACGTTGATATAGAGTTTGGTGCCATGATAGTTATGGCTTCTCTTTCCTTTATATATTTTCTTGATCCTGAAAAATCAATTAGCGCATTTGGAGATATTTTAATAGGACCTCTTTTAATTGAATCCAATCGGCTCCAATAAATTCAAATCTCTTTGTGCTTAGTGTACACTATTTATGAACTTATGTTCCATAATTAAGTCGCAATTAGACCTGCAATCCAATATTAAAAACAAAAAGACCTATACACTTACTATTTACAAGTGCATTTTTTAAGTAATTTTTTCTTTGAAAATACATAAGAAAATATAATGGTTGCAAAACTCAACGTTTTTTAATTTTTGTTTTTTCCCTCATCGGTGTGCAAGCGAACTAAAAATAATGTTCATATATTTGGGTTTGCCGTACGGGGTGGCAAGGTTTCGAATCCTGGCTGGGTGCATTGAAGGGGGAATTTTCCAAAATGGTTTTCAACTCTTCCTCATTCCAAACCAATTTAATAAATTAAAATGTGTATAGTCCAGATGGGTAGTAAGGTGCAATAAAAAATAAACACTTTAATTTTTTGTAGGTGCTTGGGGGGTTATTAAAGGATGGGTTTGCCCTTGAAGTAAACTCTCATTTACTCTAAACCCACTTGCTTTCACAACATGTGATTACATATTTGCCACACCGGGATTTGAACCACACTTTCAGTAGTTGTTTTGCACCTTGAACCTTGAGATATTGAATTTGTTTTTTGATAGAAAGTCAGTTAATCGGAGTTATTACCATCATAATATAAGTTAATAATAGTTTTTGTTACGGGTAATATTATTTTATACTTTATCTAGCAATATGTAATTATGTATCTTATTTTTATTTATCTTTTAAATCGAGAATAATTTCTACTTTATTAATAGTTTAGGGTTTAGGATATCAATCTGAGCGATTACACCTAGAACTTATTTAGTATTTTATAGTTTATTTGCTTCATTTCCTTTATTATTATGGGTGCTTTATTCATATTATTTTTAATGTTCAGTATAATTTATTTTATGATCTTAGTCTTATATATGTTATATATTATCTTGTTTATCACTTTAAACGATCTTAACTAGAACTGAGGCTTAGGTTCTCTTGTTTTGGCGTATTCTGGCCCACATGTCTAGTATTATAGAGCTGCGGGCAGAAAGGCCTAATCCCTCCCTGTAGGAAGAAACGAGCAATTAATGACTCTGCCGGCAGGATTAAGTGAGTGGTAGCGTGCCTGACTCTGACTCCAGAGCTCTCAGCTAGATACCCGACCAGGGCCACCACACTTTCTTTTTATAACATTGTGGACTGCAATCCTGTATCCAGGCAAACGCAAGAGCATTGGCTCAAAATGAATCATCTTGTTTACTTATTATTATTATTATTATTATTATTATTATTAGCACTGCGTCTTACTACCCGTTCGGGTTATACGCTCTTACGCTAATGTGTAATNTCAACATATTATTATTATTATTATTAGCACCGCGTCTTACTACCCGTTCGGGTTATACGCACTTACGCTAATGTGTAATGGTAGGGTGATTGTGAGATGAAATGGAGGACCTACAGTTTAACGTGGAATCCGAACCACGGTGGAGGCCTGGCATTCCCCACATTCACAAGATGTCTTGTCAGAGGTGAAGGAAGGGTTTGGAAATCAGATAAATCTCTTGTTTACTTAAATTTGATGTTACGTTAGCTTCAAGTATATTTAACTATTACAATAACCTGCTTCGGTAATCTAAATAGACTAGACTGCCGAGGATCATGAGATCGGCGATTGAATCCCAGTTGGACGTATTAAGGGTGGCTTTCCAAAACGATTTTACACTCTCCCTCCACGTAAATAAGGGTACAATTCTTATAAAATCAACCCTACTCATTCTTAATAATTTAACTTAATTAGTATAAAGGGTAGTAACCAGAACGGGTAGTAATACATTATTTGTAAAAAAAAATAATTAAAAATATCAGTATTCCTGAATCCATTCTAATCTTTATGAACCTATATATAATGGATGTTGGCTATAACAATATAATTACTGCACTGTCTAGTATTGTGTACAAAATACTTTTGGATAATGAATACATACGGCAAGTAGATTACTGTGCATATTTCATAATACACAAAACACTTAAATAGTCGGCCTCGGTGCTCTTAAGTTAAAGTGCTCGCCTCAGAACCCGATGTTCGTGGGTTCAAGCCCAGCTGTGGTTCACGGATTTTTCTTGAGCGATACAAATCCGTAGCACAACCTCCTTCGGAACTGAAGTAAAGTCGTCAGTCCCATGTAGACTGTGGTATGTAAGATAACCATGGAAGTTATGGGATGAAACACCTTTCTCGGAAATATTGGTAGATCCTTTCCCTCTCACCCATAGAAATTCTCATGTGCTGATATAACTAATCGGTTCAGAAAGTGTACCCCAAGTGAATAACAAAAACAGTAATCGAAATGTGAACTGTAGGCCTACTGTACTGTTTGTGAGCACGAGCAGAGACTAAACTGCTGGAACAATTCCCGCTGCTGGCTAGCAAGAAGTAGGAGTTATGACATTGAAGTAATATAATTAATACTACGTAAGCTATTTTATAAACTTTTATCAGAGGGGGAGGACATAATTATTCACACTCCACGTGAGACAGTGGCATTCCTGACATTGATACAGTGAAATACACTATACGGACTGGTGTTTTCAATGTATGTCCACTGTTTAGAGATTGTTATGCGTAAATGTTTCTATAAATGTCCGTGTTTGTTATTAAGAAGTTCCATTAGTGGAAGATTGTTTCATTGTAATAGCCTACGTTATTTGGCGTAAAAATGTATAAGTGCCCGTTATGAAGAAGAATCCGCTATTCAAATGTGTTCGTTAAAATACTTTTCCCTGTATAACACTTTATATACATATATTATGAACTTTTTTAGAGATTTAATCACAAGCGTTCATAAAAAGTTGTATATAAAAGTTCAATTAAATTTAGAGTTTGGTATTATTTTTATTTTCTTAGTTTTTGTTAGCACGTATTACTACCTGTTCAGGTTGTACGCATACGTACTAATAACGCTAATGAGTTAGGGATGAGTAAGGTTTAATTTAGAGGAAGTGTACCCATATTTGCATGGAGAAAGAGAGTGAAAAACAATGCAGGAAAACCACCCTAAGTACACACAACCAAGATTAAATCACCGATTTTCCTCTCATCGGCTGTCTAGTCTATTGCGAGATTGACACCTTAGACCATTCAGACATCGAATTGAGTCTAGCAATAAAGGACACTTCTCAATAAAGGACATTTTAAATCCAGGCTGTTGTCCGCTATTAATATATTTCACTGTAGCAATATTATAGACACCAAAATACAACCTTGATAGAGGAAATACTCATTTATAGCAAATATGCTATGTATATATATATATAAATTAAATAATTGTTTTCACAGTGTGGGGACCGAACGGGTAGTAGTAAGACGCGGTGCTAAGTATTATTAATTGTTTTCACAATGTATGTGTCCACATGTACATTAATTGCGATAGTTATTGTATAGGGATAAATAAGGTAAAAATTGATTATAAATGAAGGTATAGTAGGAAAATATTTATTAAAAACTTCCTTCAGTACACACTAATGGGATTCGAACCCTGAACTTCTCGTGGCCAGCAAACCAGACAAAATTATCTTGACATTTAGACTGTGTGTTCACAGAAGTGGGTCTATTTTTAACTCTACATGAATAAAGTAAATTTATTTAAGTCCTAAGCTGTTATTGTAAACAGAACATTAAAATAATTTATAAAACTACAATAAAAGGCCCTTGAAAAGGACACTTTAATTTGAGTGGCTCGTACAAAATGAAAATAAATTTTTAAAAGCTCTCAAAATAGTCAAACTTCAACTACTAAACCTAATGCTTAAGGCTCACGGCTGGCTATAATCTTGTGTATTTCCCAGTGATACATTCCTATAAACACGAGAACATAAAATTCGAACCATCAATAATGGTATTTCTTAACATTCTAAAAACCCGTATTTTTGTCGTAAAAAATCCTAAACCTCAATTTATATGCCATCGACAAATCTTATAAAACATGTTTATAATGATATAAAATCAAAAACTTGCAAAAATTATATTTCCTCCATAAAATAAGATGTCTCATTAATATAAGTTTTGTGGCTGGATATTTCTTATCTGCTCAACTTGTATGTTGAAAGAGAAAAACAGATTGAGAGTTATTAAAATATTAAATGTAATTTTACTTTAGTGATACTTGAATATTTCATGCTGGACTAAGATTTAAACTCTTCCCGTTATCTATGAGTTACTATTAAAATTATTAGTATGTTTTATAGAGATTTTGAAATGATACTGCGCCCCGCACAGACTCTTACCAAAAAGTTGAGAGATTTACTTTAATCCAGTAAGATGTGTGAAACAAAATAATACATATTATTGCAGAAGCATAATTTAAAAAAATCACATTCTATCAAAGAACATAAAATAAATAATACACTGATATATAGATATATTGAGAAAAGAGGAAAATCTCTGTCCACCAAAGAGCAAACAAATGAATTTACATTTCCCAAATCATAATTATATATCCACTATAGCTCGGAAAATATTGGTTTTATAAAAATATATTTCAAACAAATGTTTATAATTTTTAATATTAGGGCCCTACTCCTACTTTATAATGAATATTTTATTTCGTATCTCAAATAGTTGCAGATATATGAACCAAATAGTAAATTTCCGCTCATGTAAAGTGTCCCTCAATATCATTTTCATGTGAAAAGGAGAATCTCCAGTTTGTTTGTAATGTCAAACAATACCAAGATACTAAATTTAATCAAAATAGCTAGAGCATGTTTCGAGAAAATCAATTTTTTTTTACGCTGGGGAACATTATAAAAAACCTAGATCTCAAGTTCTAACCGAATTCGTTTAAATGGTTTTGGTTCTAAGCCTGAATACAGAGAGACAGCATCATGAAATCAATTTTATTCTGTTTCAGGGGCTCGTTAAACGTCAACATTCATCAAAATCTCGAGTTGGATTTTTTTTTTTACGATCACAATACTTCTCTCTCTGAGGGGTCGAGAAAAAGTAAAAAGTATCCTGACTATTTATAAAAGTCTAGATAGCTCAGTTAGTAGATGAGGGAACGCTAAACTAAACGTCTAAAGATCGAGTTCACGTAAAGTACAACTGTTTCAAATATATCATATTAGCTTATCAGAATTTAAATTAATAAATTAGTACTTGTACTTCATTAGGCCTATTATAATAAAAGTACCAAATATTTCTAAATAGTTTTTCATTGAAGATATTTAACGTGTAGTTTCTAAACACATAACTCATTAGTAGTTAATTTACAAACAAGTTTTACCAAACAGCACTCCATCTGATTCATTCAACATTTTCACCTAATTCATTTAGCTTTTTCGTCTGATTAATTCAACCTTGATGTCAGGATATCTACTAATTGGATTGTAGGACAATTTTCTTAGAAAAATAGTTATAAATTATCGCTTCAAAGGATAATGGAATATTGTTTTGTTATCAGCTAAATATCAATTTGTGGTCAAAAATATGATGTATGTATTAATTTAAAACAACTAGCTTGTTTAAAAATTGTTGCTGTAGATTTCAAAACTTGATATTAAATAAATCATAATTTTAAGTACATGAAAACCTCCATACTTCAGAAGTGTTAGAAAGTTGTGGTTCGGATATCCAATGCTATATTCCCTGTAAATTTCTAGACCTATAAGTACACGTCATGCCCATGTAACATTTTTGACTCTTTTCTGTCTGCTTGAGCTGAATGCGGTTTGAAAAGGTCAAATTTATTCCCATGGCTAAGTGTTTAGCCTGGTCACCCACTAATCTAGGAATACTAGTTTGATTTCAGATGGTCGTGACAAAGATATTTTCTATTTAGACACAGTTTTGTCGTGCGTACGATCCTAAATAAGCTAATTTGGAGACGTTAACATTTTGTGCCATTTTTTAAAAGTGAGACATAATGGAGGAAAATCAAAACAACAAAATATATTTGAGGTTTTAATATACCCTAAAAGGCCCTTGTGATCTTTAAAATGTAATATTCTATTATAAGGTTTGGAAACAAAATTATTTTTGATACTAATTATAAATTTAATTCTTGCATTTTTTCCACAAATACGGTTTACTTTTAAAGGACAGGGTTGGTGAAAGGCTTTCACCACTTACTCCGACCCGGAGGGCTAAATTTAAAACCCAACCCGATACACCGGATGGCTGATGTTTACTATTAGTGGTTTAACATTATTTTCCAAGCTAAATTCTGGCACGTCTCCTTAAAACTCACTTTCATTATACTATGTCTATAAATGTGTTAGTGTAAATTGCATAATATCCCGAACAACCATAAGGAATCTCAAAACAAAAACACATTATGAGAAGCACTAGTTCCAATATAAGAGATTGAAAGTAACTATATCTTAAGATATGATGGAAAGAGCTTAGGGCCTAAATCTCTAACCGTGTTTTACACCCTGTCAATACAACTTAAAATATATTTTTTGTAAAATCTCTCTAAATTTCACTCGTTATAGCTGCATAAGTAATCGTTATGGCCATCTATATATTTAATCTAAAGAGAGTAGGGATGAGTAAGGGATAAATAATAAAAAATAACTCTATTTACGGGGGGCGAGAGAGTGATAAACAGTTAAGTAAAGGTCCTACTCAGTAGATCCATCCAGGATTCGAACGCTAACTTATAAGTCCACTAGTTACCCATCACAGCCGCTTCAGTGGTTGCGTGGTCTTACACAACGCTCTTGCAGTAGACTGGACTGCCAATGACGGGGAGATCAAGGTTTTGATTAAATAATTGATTTTGATAGGGATTCATATCATGATACGGATATAAAAACTTTTTGTTCGCATCCGTGTTTTAGTTGACTAATTTCAACAAAAAACTTTTATTGTAACATAACTATAATAATTACATATATTGTCTCGCGGACTTTTTTTGTTCACATTAGTGAGAACGTTCAATATGTATAGTATTTTTTCTAATGTATTGCCAATAGTTTTTGCAGCGCACGCGGAGAAAGCATATTTTTAGGTAATTTTTTATACCTTGTGTAAAACTATCGACATTTGAATGAGGAATAAATTAAATTTTCAAAATAAAATATAGCCTATTTTACTCGCTGATAATGTAGCTTTATATTGGTGAAATAATGTTTTAAATAGGTCCAGTAGTTTTTCAGTTTATCCATTACAAACAAACAAAAATTAAATCTTTCCTCTTTATAATATTAGTGTAGAAGTGTAGATTGGCCAACCCAAATAAAACTAGGCTTACGCCATTATCTGCTTGCTCACCATTGTGGGTAACCACACAATAAAATATCATTAGTATTGCAAGTAAATTATTTTTTAATTCAGTTTTCAACCTGTAGCCAAACAATCATAAAAAGTTTCAATTTGTAATGTGGACACATAAACACTTATACTAGGCCAAAGTTAGCGCGCTAATTATCTACTCTCTCACCTTCCCCCCCCCCCCCCCNCGCCCCCCTGCGTCACCCAGCTCCAGGATTGTCCCGAGCTTGAGATCATGGTTTACTCATTAGCCCAGGCGTGAATATAACCGAAAGCATGTAGGCGTCATTTTCTTAGCGCTATCTGCAGTCACAGCCGTGGCGACTTATGGGTGGCATTTATATTGACATTTAGAGATATATATTCATTTGGTTGAAACTGAAATGTCTCTAACAGAGGGGGTTGGCAAAGTGCCAGAGGCTTGAATTACGTGCTCGACTCTGATCCATGAGGTCGGGATTCGTTTAAAAACGATTCACTGGGTGAGATTTTCACAAACTATAGTTTTCACAGTGGTTTTTCTAATTCTCTCTTAAGAAAAGATGAGGTAAATTTATACGGTACTCTGTTTCGTTGTCCTATTTTATCTTGTTTTTTATTAACCACGTCCTACTTTCTGTTCAGGTTATATGCATTTATGACCATTGCACTAAAGAGGTAGGGATGAGGAAGGAAGAATTCTAGAAGTAATTTACCTGCATTTGCGCGGAAATAGAGTGGGGAACGATTTAAGAAAAACCAACCTCAGTAGACCCAGTTGGATTCGAACACCTGATCTTGTTATAAGCAGGCCAGTCTAGTTCAAGATTGATGCCTTAGACCATTTGTCCACTGAAGCAGGTTTTAACTAGCTTAAGTTGCACAAGTCCAAGATGCGAACTATAAATAGATATTTACTTTTCTTTATTTTAGTTAAATCAGTAAGGGTGTGCAAAGTCCACTTTTTCAATTCAAAGCGATCTCGAATCGAATATACTAAATATTATCGAAGTCGAATAGAATTTCGAATAGTTTTTGTTAATTGTTTTATGAGGGAAAACATATTAGATTGTGGTTATTTATATGTAACTTCATGCACTAAAATTACTTGGAATTGTTTTATTGAACAATTGTTTGTAATATTTGGTTTTAATATGATAAATTAATTTACTATCACAACTTACAAATTATTCAATCATTACTTCAGGTGTTCTCTTCCATATGAATATTAAATGTTAATGTATACAACAGCTCGTAGTGGGATTAATTGAACACAAATATAATATTTTAACTCTCAATATTCTTACTGGCGAAGCTTCGTAATTGTCGAAGAAGGATTTTTTTCTTCGAAGAGAAGTCAAAGCTGACATTTTTACGAAGTCAAGATGAAGTTTTGAATATTCGTGCCCACCTAGTTAAATGGTACCAGCTTCGATGGTAGAATGGTCTAAGGAGTCACCCTTGCAATAGATTGGACCTATCAATGACGGTAAAATTGGGGTTTTAATCTTAGCCTAGTGTACTGAGCGTGTTTTTTTCTAAATGGTTTTCCATTCCCCTTCACGGAAATGCAGGTACACTTTCTCTAAATGCAACGATCCTCACCCCTAGTACACTTGCGTAATTAGTATATATGCGTATAATCTGATCAAGTACTAAGACGTGGGGCTAGAAGATAAATTATACTAAATGCTAAATGCAAATAACCCGAACGGGTAGTAAGACTGGGTGACAAAATAAATAAATAAAGTTAGATATTTATAAAAACACAAATTAAAACGGTTTGTAAAATATTGGATGGTTAATTAATTATTAAATATTCATATGGCATGACTGTTAAAATGTTTTATTAAATTACAATTTATAAGTTTTTGTTAAGTTAATTGGTAAAACTATGCTGGCGGCCGGGGTTCAATCCCAGGTCCCGGCAAAGATTTATCTGATTACCAAACCCTTCCTTCACCTCTGACAAGACATCTTGTGAATGTGAGGAATGCCAGGTCTCCACCGTGGTTCGGATTCCACGTTAAGCTGTAGGTCCTTCATTTCATCTCACAATCACCCTACCATTACACATTAGCGTAAGTGCGTACAACCCGAACGGGTAGTAAGACGCGGTGCTAATAATAATAATAATAATAATAATAATAATAATAATAATAATAATAATAATAATAATAATTTGTAAAAGAAACAAATTGTATTTTTTTTCTAGGTTAAGTAGTTGCTGGCATAGAATTTATGGGTTAAAACAATGTTTTATTTGTTTGGTGGTTGATAATTGACTAGTGTTTAAGGCCTGAATGTTTGCATTTCAGATTAAACTAATAGAATGGAATTTAAATAATTATAGCAATATTAATAAACACACTGATTAATGGTCACTTTGGCTTTATAATGTGTTATAAGCTATATATTTATTCAATGTACGCTGAGTGTTTTAAGAATATATTGACCCGCCTCGGTGGCGTGCTAGCCGTGTTGAGCTAGACTGCCGAGGACGGGGAGATCAAGGTTCAAATCTAGGTCCGGGGTGGCTTTTCCTGGATGGTTATCCACACTCCCTCCATGCAAATGCGGGTTAACTTCCTCTAAATTCAACCTTCCCAATTCATAATCCTTTAGCGTAATTAGTATTTAAGCGTATAGACCGAATGGGTAGTAAGATGCGGTGCTAAATAAATAATAACTGTGGTACTAAAATGGCCTAATGAGCTCCGAAAATATATTAAGTCGCGAGGAAACAAAAGTTCTTCAGGAGAAGTTAAACACCATCACTGCCCGCGGATATTGATTCCGCTCACGTGGTGAGATGGGTTTCCGAGCTGCTGCCATTTAATTCCGTGATGCATTGCGCAAACATATTCAAATGATTAATTAGTAATGTCACATGGATTGGGCCGCTTCTAATTAATTGTGTATTTGGTAGAGTGCACGAGGGACACTACGTGGTTAAATGCTATCCCGGTATATGGGAATCAAAACCACTGGAGAGGGAAATCAACCCGCGATCATAAAGATAAACAGTCATAGTCACTAAACATAAATTATGAATTTGTATTTATAAATGTGTATATTTCTTTTTAGTTTTTTTTTTAGATAGGTAAGGATTTAATTGTTAAATTGGGTGGCTTTAATAGAGGATATTTTTTGGTATTACCTTCTACTACCCGTCTGGGTTATCCGCATATTTACACTAATGCGGTAGGATTGATAAAGGTAGCACGTTGAGAAAATAAATCATTTAAGAAAAATCACCTTCAGTACATCCTACCCACTGAAATTACAGTCTAATCTGATTTTGACACGTGACCTTGTTAGCTTTTATGCAGTTTCGAGAACTACTAAAGAATGAAACTAAAGGTTAGAGATGAAGAGAAAGACTTAGAGCAAGTCCACCCGCGTTAGCTTAGAAAATGGATGTAAAAGCCACGGAGATAAATTTCATTTAGAAAACCACACTAATTTATTTGGTCGGGATTTGATCCCCACCAATGTTGGCAAGCTACAATATTAATTTAACATCATAGACCAGATGGCCACCATGGTGGGTAAGAGAAGATCTGTTCGTCTGTTGTGAATACATCTTATGGTGTGATGGTAGAGAGTGCTAAGAAGTTTATATTCAGGAGCTGACACATCTCCTCTGATGTATCAGGATTCAAATCCCAGTCTGGGTGATAAAGTTAAGTATGTGCGGTGGTTCAAGATCTGAAAGCTCATACTCAAGTTAAAAGTACAGTTAAAACAAATAATGAGTTCAATATCAGTTTAGTACAGGGCAACAGTCTTGAACACATTTAAAAGTACTCCCCACCCACTCCCATGTAGGATCTTGGAATATATTAATATGTCAGGAAAGAAGTGCACTTGCACCTTGGTAATCAATTCTATTAACTCACTAAAGTTAAGAGAAAGATTGTCGATCTTATAGTCCAGGTAAGATAGCGGAAAAACATTCAGTTCTTAAAATAAATTAACCATACGCTTTCTCAACGTGATAATTAGGAAAAAATCGTAGAAATATAATACATATACTTTGGACCAAATTGTCTTGTAGCTTTTACGTTTAAAAAAATCATGAAAATGTTGAAAACTGTCATTTTAACTTTTAAGGTGTGAACAATTTTTTTCTAAAAACAAAAAATTGTCCATAATAGCGCTTAGAAAAACAAAAACGATGATTCTTGGTCGATTTAAATCGGTTCACAACTTTTTCCAATAAAAAAAAATCAAAACTGCGATAAATGATCATATTTTGACATCTAATTACAGGTGTTGTAATTGTCTTAGGAACTTGTTTTGGATTTTAAGTTGTAGCTCTTGTTAGTGCATACCTACAATAAAAATTTAGTGCAAAAATAATAATACTTTTTGCGTAAATCTCGAGTATGTTAAAACATGTGTTCCCTAAAAACGGCTTGGAAGCAGCCGATAGTTGGCATAGAGTGAATTTTTAAAGCACTATTTGTTCTAGAAAAGTTTATCTACAGCCCCCATTTAGTTAAATGATAGCAGGATCCGGTTTAATACCTAAAAAGCACGTCTGAAAACAAGGGTGTTTGTTTATATCTTTGCGCACATGTCAACCAAAACTGATTAAGAAGACTGCGATAGAGTAATATGTAGTTTTATTGACTCTCTATTTCCATGATTTGGTAGGAGTAACAGTCTGAAGAAGAAACTGTTTTCTTAAGAGGGGCTTTGGAATTTGGATCAAGCTGGGGGAAGCTAATGGATTATCCATATTCTCCATGACAGAACATAAGAGGGTACTGAAGAGCGTCATAAGCACGGTGAGTTTCACTGATCCGCACCAACACAGTGTATCTGCTGTGAATACTCCTGCTCCACAATCACCAAAGCCACCTCACTCGTTGTATGCGCGTTATGTCTAAGCCTATGTTCAGCCAAAGGTTTTCAGTTCGCATGAATTACGACTTTAAATTCTTGACCTTCTGGGGAACTCTCCATTTCTGTTTTAAAATCTCGTATATAAGGAGTGTGATCATGCCGAACTTTTTGAAGTTGTCCGACTAACCAGGGCTTCACAACAGGAAAGATATTGGACCAAATTTCCACCTCTTTTTCATCGTTGCCAACAAAATATATTTGTAAAAATGAGTAATTTTGTTGTGGTGAACGTAAAAATATTTCTATCCTGTGGTAAGCTTCCCCATGAATATTAAAATTTTGCATAAATTTTCCCTCCCTAACCTCCTTAACTACAAAGGACGTCATTTTTAAACATCTATTAGACTTCTTAATGTTTGTCAAAAAATGCTGAGACTCGGGATTAAGAAGGATGTGGAGAGGATCAGGAGACTGTTCAATTGGAGGAAGATGTACCTTGCCGTTGCTACAACAAGTACCGGGCCTTTCTTCTTTCCACTTTCTTGCGTGACACCACTTGCAATCAACTTTCTGTCCAATAGAAACAACCTTGTCATTACTGTAGTCTGTATTTCTGTCGTACTTGAATCCTGATAATAATGTTATTTTATACAGGACCAATCATTTATTTTCATTGTATTTCCTAATAGCCTTTTGATTGACTTCAGAACATTTGTTTGCCTATCTGGATACGGAAGCTCTGTTTACATCGGGATTTGCCTCGTTATATCTTTCAACTGCTGCTCTATTCACTTCGGGATTTTTATCAGTGTGTTTCCTGACAACCTCCCTATGAACGTCAGTATTTTTCGCAGTGTACTACTTAACAGCTTCCCTATGAACGTCAGGATTTTTCACAGTGTACTACTTAACAACCTCCCTATGAACGTCAGTATTTTTCGCAGTGTACTACTTAACAACTTCCCTATGAACGTCAGTATTTTTCGCAGTGTACTACTTAACAGCTTCCCTATGAACGTCAGGATTTTTCGCAGTGTACTACTTAACAACCTCCCTATGAACGTCAGTATTTTTCGCAGTGTACTACTTAACAGCTTCACTAATAACGTATGGATTTTTCTCGTCATAAGTCTGTACTTAACGCCTATGAACATCGGGGTATTTTATTATACTGTTTACAGACTTCCTATAGTTTTTCTTTTTATTTTATCGGTGAATCTAGCGCGGTGCTTTTTTCTCTCTTTTTTCTCATTGGAAGGAGTAAATTTGGGACTGTCGTTCAAGTCAAGAGTAGAATTCAGATCATCATCAGGCACAACAGAAAGAAACTTGTTTTTAGGAAGAGAAGAGTAAGAGATAAATCAGTAAAATGAAATTCATCAATGGTTTTGTTACTGGCAGCGTGCTGAGCAACAATATTTGCAGGGCTGGTTACATCTAGGGATGTAAGGGTAGAGTAAGCTACAACGGATGGTTGTTGAGGAGGAGGAACATATTTAGGTAAGAGTGGGTCAAAATGCGATGACATCTTGCGACCAGAACACCTAAAATGTAATATGGGCCTTCCATTAACAGGCTCTTCAGGCTGTTTAATCACCTTGCCAACACGATACACCACCAGATGGTAAGTGTATATTTGATCAGCAGCTCTAATTTCACAGTGGGTGGCGTATGTGGTGCGGAGGGACAGGTAAGCCTGGTACTCAACCATGGTTTTGTATATTTTATCACACGGCATCATAATGAGCTCTTAAAACCGTTGCTAGTAGTTACAAATGTGCTGTACGACACTGACCCGTACCGGAGGCACTAACGAGTGAGTGCCGAACATGAAGTAAGATAGGTCTTAGAAAAAACACGATCCGCCCCCCTTCATAGGTACATCAACGTGAGGTACCATCCATCACGCCGTCAATATCAACGAAATCCATGCCTAATAATTTGTATTGGGAAAAGCAAAGGAAAATAGAGGTATCTATGAGAAATATTGTTTTTTATTATTTTGCCCCACGTCTTACTAACCGTTCGGGTTATACACTTAAGTGCTGATTACGCTAATGGATTAGAAATGAGGAAGGTTGAATTTAGAGGAAGTGAACCCGCATTTGCGTGAAGGGAGAGTGTAAAACCATTTAGGAAAAACCACCCCCAGTTCATCCAACCGAGATTTGAACCTCAATCTCCCCATCCTTGGCAATCGAGCTCAACACAACTAGCACCCTAGCTAACTACGCCATCGAGGCGGGTCTATGAGAAATAATGTATATTTTTAGGTATGTAGGAGATGACAAAATTAAAGATATTTCACAAAATAAGAATTAGTAGAAAGTGTTCCGCTCAGATAATATTAGCGACAAAATTTAATTGCAAAACAACTATAAATATTGAAAGCAGATAAAAAAAAAATCTCGAAAGTACAACTCCTTCTTATCTTAAAACCAAACTAAACTTTATTGAACGGTAGCCTAAAACAGAACTGACAGGAACTCGAAAAACTTCTAAAACTAAAAATAAAACCTCTAAAATGCCTTAAAACTTATATACAGGAACTCAAGGTAGACATGTCATAAAAATGAACTCTGTTTATGTGAAAAGAATATTATCTTAAAATTAAATACTAAACATTAAAGGAAAGCCTGGTAGTGCAGCTATAGCGTTGTTATAAAAATGAATCAGAAATAAAAGTAGGTATTTTGAAGTAGAAAATACATGGAAAACTGAATTGGACGTTAAGAGAAAATAAAGCAAGTGAACAGGTTGACACAGGTGTACAATAGTTGAATAGCAACTGGACTGAACCTGGAACGTAACTATAGCATTGTGATAAAATTGACTCTGAAATAAAAGTAGGTACAGTCAGAGTCATAAATATCCATACATTTGTGTTAATTACATTTTTTTTTCATTTTAATTTGTGTGCATACGATTTTTATTGTTTTCAAATAAATATGTTAATCCATACGTGGCTTTAGATCAAATAAAACCTTATCTAGGAAACATAAATTATGTAACAACTTCATAAAGCCTTAGGCCAGTTTTAAGCCTCTTAGAATATTTTTGAAAACCCTTTCTTGGTGAACATTGAAAAATGAGAAATATCGGCATGCAAAATGTTAATGCTCTACGTCTTGTTACCATGGAAATAAACTGATAAATGGGCTTAGGTCTTATGCCAATTTTAAGCCTCTTAGGAATCAAATTTAAAAATAAAATTCAGTGAGTTTTCTTTGCAAGTGGATGTAAACTAATGTAATTCTAGAGCCGTTTATTGATAGGTCTTACCGTTTAGCCACAAGAGACCTTCAAAAAAAGGTCCGCACCGACTTTAAAGTTGCTCCGACATTTTGAATTTTTTTCGGGGCTATCAATGAATTTTTTTAACTTTTTGGAATTTTCCCGTCGGTTGCAGGCTAGAAGCTCTAATTTTGCCAAATTTAAAGTTTCTAGCTCATCTCTAAGTAGGTAAACATTAACGTAAGTGAGTGAGTCAGCCATGTGGCTTTATGTAAGTATAATTTGCTCTCGGACTTCCCTTCTAGAAGGTCTAGAGCATGCAGATGGCAGCTGGCTAAAGCCAAGAGAGGTAATCTTTGTAACACTACTAGTATTACTTTAGTAGCTATTCAAGCAAGGGCACCCATGCAGGTTTTCCAAATGGGGGTGGATTTTAGTCCCATCTGCTTGGAGTGGACACCCCCCTCCTCCCTGAGAGCGAAAATTTCAGAAATTTAACCTTGTGCGAGGAAGTTTTAAAGCATCTGAACATAATTCCTAGCTAATTTTATTTAAATTTTAAGAGACAATTTTCGCGAAAATATTTTTGTAAAATTAGCACAAAACAAAATGTAGAAGTTTTCATAACTGTTAATGACCTATTGAAAATAAACATTGTACTTTTTAAAAGTTTCTTGAACGGAACAAAATGATTAGAAAGCTGTTGAACAGAGAATGAGAGGAAATCTATGGTTGAGCAAATTGCAGCCAAATCCTAAATAATTTAATTTGATTTTTTCATAAAAATGAACAAAAATTAAGTAAACATTACAGGGTAATAAGGAGGGCTTAAAGAAGTTTGAAGAAATCACAGTGTAATTATTTACCTAATTTGGTGGTGAGAGTTATATTGTTATTTTTAAATCAGATCTTTATTATTAATTTTCTTTCTAAACATAAACTAATATCATTTACATTTTAATTTTCAACAGACTTTTAAGGTAAAACCTTTCTTATAATTTTATTTTAAAACACTTTAATTTTGGTTTTATTTAACTTGTGTGTGAATCTCGTGGCATAACATTTACACACTGTAAAACAACTACTCTAAATCAAGGTTTTAATTACACGCTAGCAGTGTTACACAACACAATTAAGTTATAATTAGATAGGTAATGTTGATTAAATACGTAATTCAAGATAAATTATAATTAATTTTAAATTTATGTTTGTGTTTTAAGACGTATTTGCATTGACCGTTTAATTTAATCTACGTTCCTTAGTTGTTTCTTTTTTCACTTACTATTGACCCCTCGGGGAGATATGTAGGACTATTGTAATCTTTAAATGAATCGAACACGAGATTTGGATAAATGTCGACATTTCATGACACTTGAAACCGTAAAATTGGATTTCGCAAAGCCATCTGTATATTTCAGCCTCGATCCGAAACAATTTTATTGACCTGACTAAAACTTGGTATCTGTGTTTTCATAAGGTTTCCCCGAGGAATTTTTGGAATTATTTATCTAATCCTAAAATTAAGGGAAGTATATTCAAGGTAAAAAGAGAAAAAAATGATTTTCTCAAAACTAGGGGCTGTTTAACATCACAAATAAACCATTCCAGTGGCCACGTGGTCTAACGCGCTACTTTCGTGTTGGACTAGACTGCATAAGACCAGGAGATCGGGGATTGATCTCGGTCGGGTGCACTGAGGGTGGTTTTTCCTAAATGATTTCCACCCTCCTTCCACGCAAATTCGGGTGCACTTTCTCTCAATTAAACCTTCCTAATCTCTCATTCATTAGCGTAATCAGTGCATAGGTGTAAAACCCAAACGGGTAGTAAGACACGCGGTGCTAAAAATCACAAATCGAATGGAAAAACTCATTTTCTCGTTAAAATTATATAAGGGGTAACTTAAATAAGTAGAAATCTACAATTATGATCATATCTTCGCAACTATTTCAGATATTAATTAACTTATTTATTGCTAAGATTTAATATTATTATTATTGGAATATATTTTTATAAAACCAATAGCGTGAAGAATGGATGGGTAAACATAGAATATACAATGATAAATCACATTCAAGTGCAGTGCACCCGGCAATTATTCGAACCTTGACCTCCTAGTCACAGGAAATCTATGTACAGTACGTTGTCTCCTTAAACAACATATTCACTATTGTGATCCAACATAGGTGAGCACGTGGACTATACGTCAAGCCCATCTAGTCTGGGTTGCCAGTGACAATGAGGTGAGGGCTGCGTCTATATAACTCTGCCAAAGTATTAATTGGTTATGAAGCCAGTCGGTATTCGTGTGATTCAATCGCTAACGACTGTATTTTTCATAACTGTCAATACAATTTTATTACATTTTTTTTTTGTATTATGCATATTAATAACTGTCCGAGTTAACCGCATGATAAGGTAAAACTGAGATTATATGTTCCCGCATTAGAGTGGAGAGAAATATAATCAATAAATCTCAATACACACAGTCGGAATTCGAAACATGACCGCTCTGTCTCTATCGTTGCGGATTGTAAAACTATTTTTAGAAATTATTGTCATCTGTACCGAATATCAAATCAGGGTCTCGTAGACGCAAGTTAAGGGCAGATTTTATACGAAACCATTTTTTTGGCCAAACTAAATAAAATGTTGTTCCGGTAGAGACACAGAGTTTAATAATTTTCTTCACCTGACGATATCAACAGGTGTTGAATATTTATAATGAGCAGAGTAGCATTAGATGAGACACTTTTTAAATGAAGAGAAAACGTCATTAAATTCCAGGACACTTTTGACAAATATTCAACAACTGTTTATGTAACCAAATGAAGAAAATTAAACTTTATATTTTTAACGAAGAAATATGTTGTTTTATTTTGGCCTTAATAATTACTATAAATTATTATAAAAACTGCAAACAGCCTGACCTTAAGTCGTGTTCCCTACACTCCCACCTTAAGCCCTAAACTACGGGAATAGAAACCTGGAGGACGAATGCTACCGCAGCCGTTATTCCTCTCTCTCTCTCGTTTTTACCTCCTTTTTGAGAGCTCCTCTTGTAAAACCAGAGCCCTCCCCATACGAAGACAGAAGCCCTCGTTCTCCGAGGTAAGTGCAGTGATTGCGTTCGAAGCTGCTCTCACCGCATTTCACCTCACCGTTCCCCAGTATTTGACCTCCAGGCACGCCGGCGAAAAGGATCACGGAGGAAGATGATTACAATCGATCCAAGTTTTTTCTCCCCCCCCCCCCTTCTCGATATTCTTCCGTTTCCTGATGGCTCTCTCTCTCTATCATGTTCTATGTCCGACCTCTCTTTCAGCTTTTAGCATCGATCCTATTTTTTCTGTTGTTGGAAATAATGTTATCTGCAAGGGCTGGGGGGGGGGGAGGGTTAGGCCACCGCTGTTTCAATTTTGATGCGATTTTTTTCAACCCTCCCTTACCTCCATCATTTTATTTGTTCTTACATTTAAGAGTATAGATCACTACAAAATCTATATATTTAATTTATGAAAAACATTTTATTTCTTACTACAATAAACATGGTTTGTTACTATAAAGTATTAATATCCATAATTTGAAAATTGTTTGAAAATATTAAAACGGTGTCTAAATTATTTGGCTGCAATAAATGGATCTACGCCAGTATGCCAGTTTCTTATTCAGGAGTCCAGAGTTCACTCCTTGTCTGAACGTTTGTTGTATTTAAAAAATATATATTATTGATTCCTATCCTATCTTCAAACAAATTAAGCAAAGAAAAATAGTATTTTTAAAAGATTAGCTGAGTTAACAAGCGGATATTTGTGCGTTTAATAGGAAATAAATATTTAACTGTAAACGTTTAATTAAAGAATGAAATTGCTTTGGTGGCCACATGCTCCATAGTGCCACTCTTGCAATAGACTTTACTGCCAATGAAAAGTATATCGGGGTTTGAATCCCGGTCGGATGTAATGAAGGTGGTTTTTCCTGAATGGTTTTACCCTCTCTCTCCACGCAAACACGGGTATACTTCCTCTGAATTCAACCTCCCTCATCCTTAGCTCACTAACGTAAATAATACATATACGTACAACTTGAAAAATCGTGGTGGTAAAAATTTACACGTTTCTAACACAGAAAAGGGGTTATTATCGCCCGGGATAGCCCTTGAATTAAAGCTTATATCATTTGCACATTTACTGCTACCCGTTCACGGGAATGCTAACTGTTCTACTCCACTGGGATTCGAACCAAAGTAAACCAAAGGTGGGCTGCTCATTGCTTGAGGCACAAAACTACCATGATATTCTCCACAACGAAGGTGTTTAGATAGACACCGTCATAAATTCAAGCAAAGAATATGTTGAATCAACCTAGTAAATTTTTTGACATCAATACAATTAATAAAACTAGTTTATCTGACAATGGCATAGTTGGATAAGCAGAATACCTTTCTATATAGGCCTAATACATTTATTATACGGGTAGTTAAGGTGTGGTTAGAATAATGAAGTATATTTTAGAGGAAGTGCGCCTTCATTTACGTGGGCAGAGGATGGGTAAACCCCAGTGATAAATAACATGAAGAAACCTCGTCCAATTAAGCCGGGCCAGATTCGAACCTCGTCCTCAAATCCAGTATATTTCAAGATATGACGCCTAGGACTGGGTGAATACCAACCCTGGGCCTGGAAACTTTAGATTTTACGTGGATGTTCCTTATAGACCCTAGGCAGAGATAAGATGTGATTTTGTGATATTTGACCTCTAAGGACCTCTAAGAGGAGGAGGTTCACAGTTAAATTATGTATATTTTTGAACCCGTTGGCAAAGAGCATTTAAGTTATTATATTCCTAAAAATAATGTAAAATACAATTTCTGTTATGATATAAAATGAAAGCTAGACATGTAAGTCAATAGACATTCCCGGAGAACCAAATGACATTGGAACATATCGAGTTTAAAAATTGAAGCCTGGCAAATGGAAGAGATTGAAAGTGATACAGTGACAACAACATAGAGCATTAATTTTTGGTATGGTTTAAAGTAGAAATTTGGCAAGATTGTAAATAAACAATTTATAATCTAATGTCACTACTCCCCACAACCCGTAGGCTGACGTGTCAGAATGGCTTAGTGGGAGGGTATGTAGTGATAAATAACTGTGGGGTTCGTTTTGATCTTGTTTATTGAAATAGATTAATTACTATATGGGTGTATGAATGTTATGTGGGTTTTAGAACTAGTGTAAAGAGTTTAGTGATAGGTCCTTGGTCTTTCAATGTTCCTACTCAGCAGTTCCATGCCTTGACCTATCGTCGGTGTTATGCTCTAACTGGTATCGGACACACGGCCACCCGGCGATGTGTGGTTGTTATTTAATTCAGACGGTCAAGATGGTTCAGCGCACAATCCTCCGTACTGAGCAGGGACTCGATCTTTAGGACACTCTCCTCACAAATTGCTGTAACTTGGTGGCTGCGTATGTAGAGCACTTAGAAGTAACCCCTTAATAACTGGCGTCCTTCACGGACCCCCTATCCTGAAAAGGTCTAAAAACTTGCTGTTATATACCAAAAAAGGAGGGGTGTTTTCCCTGAGTTACTGTTTGTGTCAATACTCTATGTTGTGCTAATTGGCAAAACAATCTCTGTTTTTGGAAACATGACCTGGTACGCATGCGTAACTGTTGTTTCAGAACAATTGACAGTGTGAGTTCTCAGGCTTAAATCATCATCGCATGTTCTAGATTACCTAAGGCTCCAAGCTACGACAATAATCAAATAAATTCTAAACCAAATTTAATGAGAATGTAAGAATAGAAAAATATGGAGAGGGGCAGTAGCTTAAAATCTTCTTTTTTGGCATGAAAGAAAATTTAAATTTGCCAAGTTTGTAAAACAACTATTTCATAACACCCATACAACCTATAAATTCTATAATTTGAAAAAGGGGGTGGGAAACGGCTAATAGAAAGAAAAATAATTATTTATATGGTGGAAAATTTAAATTTTGAATGGCCAGATGAAAAAATCCAAAAATAATAGAATACAAAAACTAAAAACTACCTTAAGGGTTCAGTGAACCGTGATGCTCTTTGTAAAACCATTATGCCTACTATTCTATATTTTTCTGTACAGATTATAGTATTTATCTATGCTCTTTGATGAACTGTGATGTTATTTTTTCCAACATATTTATGTAACAATGTCCAATAGTTATTTTACCTTATTTCATAATCATACTTGGGTAAAAAAATGCGTTGTTAATGGATTGCGTTTGTTTGAGTACTTAGTTTGAGGATAAGGTAATACTTCGTCTCCAATATTTCATTTCTTTTAATACGTTAATTAATTATTACCACTGGTTTGTGAATGCCATAACTAGCTCAGTATTGTACAACAAGGAAATATCAAAAGGTGGGTAGTTGGATATCGAACGTTTTAATTTTGTATAGTTTTGATGGTGCTTAACCCTGCGATGACGATACATATTTTTACAGCATACCTTAAGATAAAAAATAAACTATTGTGGCTGAAATACAACAAAATAGTAAAAACGGCTATGTTTAAAAATATTTGTTGACAAATTCACAATATTACAAATTATTTGCTAAAAATAATTTATTTTGTAAAAGAAAAACGCCTGCATTTGAAGTGGTTTACTTAATTAATTTGAAAACTTTAATTTAACTTCAAATAATTATTTTCTTTTTTAATTTATAAATGTAGTCTTTTGCTATAAAAAAAAATAAAAAAAATAAAGTTCTTATAAACCTGACTTAATTAATTTCTTACTTTTTTGTTTGTAAATATAATAAATAAACTTTTTAAGGAGAAAATGAAAAAATCATTCAAAACTTAGTCCTACATCGTATTAGTAGTGGGTCTGAAATGAATAATTTGTGTACATTTATAGTACAAATGGCATGCTTTAGGAGTTCAATAATATTTAATAACTAAAAGTTTTAATATTCAGGTACTATTGCTTATGTGACCCAAACACATGGGTATGTTGTAAATATGAAGTAGCAGAAACAAACGATTCAATTAATGTTGTATAGTAGTATGTTTAGGGGCAGAATTTAGTTGTATTAATTTTAAACTTTTATAATTTCCTCATATTTAAAAATATATTATTGTCCTCTTTAGCACTGCATATTTCTTAGGGATGAGGAAGAGTATATTTATAGGAATAATATATTTCATACTCATGTTAAGGAGGCAGTGATTAAAATTTCCTATTTCGGTAGAAATAATTCTAAGCGCAGTTGGTCAGAAACTAGCTCTGCTCTACCAGATAAAATTTAAGTGGTTCAACCATTTCTACACTGAATGTAATTGCAATCGTGTCCACCTTTGTTTATGTTACTGTACTTTTTAAAATAGCATTTTTATTTTTCCCGCACTCCCCATACATTTCCCAACTCAATCATAACTTCTCTTTGCGTGTTCAAATTATAACTGTTGACGTTCTGTAAGAAAGAAAGTGTTAATTTGGTGTCCGGACAGAAACGAACCAATTCGTGGAAAGGTTGACGTTTTCATTCTTTGAATTAGTCAGGATCAGCAGTTGTACTACATTTTTTTTTTATCTCGGTCATAAACTGTCACGCTAACTAGGTTTCGTGAAACTTTTCAAAAAGCTTAAATAAAATAAAAAAGTTCATTAGCTTTGCTGTGTAAAAAGAAAATATATTTGATTACATTCGTGAGCACTATGGGTCGACGAAATTTTGTAATTTCGATAAATCTTACTTGATTTATTCATGCATGTGCCGTTAGCGAGGCTAGACATGAAACACTACTGTGCAGAAATATAGGGAGGCGCGCGAGAAGGTATTGTAGTCGGAGAGGAGGAAATAAGTAGAAGTATTTTTCTTTCTGTCGTTTTTGTTGACATTGTAAGCTACTACTGTAGAACAACATATTTACCACTCACTCTTCATCTTTCCATCCTGTCAACATGCAGGACAAACTAAACTGTAAGGTAAATATTTTTTAGACAAACAACAATGAATCGCCAACAAAGCCGTCAACAATTATTCTTTCACGATATTTCCGCGCATGTGTACTTGCTGTGTGGTGACTGCGCAACCTTAAGGTGGGATGGAAAGGGACGAGAGAAAAGGTAAGTGTGTTTGCAGTTTTTATGGCAAACCTTTTTTTTTGTCAAAAAATAAATAAAATATTGCCCCAGTACAAATATAGGGTTTAATTTTCTTCACGTAGTAATATCAACATTTGGCGAATATCTGTCAAGGGTGTCCCGGAATTGAATGACAACTTTTTCTCTCAATTTAAAAAGTTTTTCATCTAATGCTGCTATGGCCATGGCAGATATTCAACAACTATTGCTATCACCATATGAAAAAAAATCAAACTATGTTTCTACTGGAGAAATATTTTGTTTAATTTGTCCACACAATATGTTGCTATACTAACTGGATAAAACTTGTATTTTCTTTGGTTGCCTACATCCCCACCTTAATCGGTCTTGTCTCAAGCAATTAAGTGTAAAAACATGTTCTAAAACCGTCACTTGAGATACCGTCAATGCATCTTAATGTCCTTAAAGTCACAATTTAATTTAGTTAAATATTACAACAACCTCTTCACATACAGCACCGATTATGTGTTCAAAGGAATTAATCCCCTACTATTCCTACTCCATTACTTTATAGGCTAAGAACTATTTATGTAATCCATTTGGCTAGGGGCCATACATATTACGTAACACAATTTTAGTACTTTTTTTTACCCCCTTTACCCCATATCACGCTCCGTAACGCTTTGGCAACCCTTTAGCTTAAGTAACGCTTCCAGTTTCAATTAATAAAAAAGTACATTTTCATTATGTCATTTTCGATGGGGCTTTTTTTTAGTAGACTAGTTATTTTCACGTCGGTCCTTGTAATTTTAAAATAAACAGTATTTTTAATAAAGGATGCAATTTCTAGTCAAACAGTTTTATTTGTATGCTATTTACGAAAAACACGATTTTAAATGTGTGAAAAAGCTTAAGTTTATACAGGACTAGATCATTTTTTAAACATCTTCGTTACGTTAGGCTAGCCTAAGCCCCCGTCCCCCCTCAAGTGCGTTATGTAATATACTTGTATTTAACAAGTAAATATGACGACTCCTTAAGCAAGAGTCAAGACTTGCGAGTAAAGTATTGTTAGCTGGCTATACGCAATCAAATGCGTGGTTGGCCAATTTGGTCGATCCACTGATTACCCAACTTATTACCCACAATGCAACGTGAATTCCTTTCCTAGCATGCAAGATACAGTTTTTCGTTACCGTTTTGTTATTTGAATATGGACCGGCAGGCCCCTAGCAAGGATACTAGCAAGGTACGTTTAATGTTATATCATTATTTATGGCTCTAGTTAATTCGGATTGTTAAAAACAAATATAAACCACATTTACAAATGTTAGCTATACAAAATGTAATAAATGCATAATTTGTATGAGCTTAATATGACGATAATAATGGCTATAATATATCACGTATGACTCAACATATGTAAACCAAAACTATTTTAACTTGAATCATTAGTAAATGGAAATTCGTCTTTTATATCAAAGTAGAGAAAATTAATTGGTTCTTGAATTGTTCAGTTTAATAATATTCTGTATTCTTATTTTGCAATCTCTTCCAAAGTTGTCACAGTTAAACTTTGTTTATTTTATTTATTTATTCATAGCACATTTTTATGTATTTTAGTTTGTTTTCCTGTGGGTGACTTCGCATAATATTTCATTTTTATTCTTATCATATTATTGCTCTTTGTTATTTTTATTTTTAATTAAGGTTTAACTACCACCCACTCCCTCACCTATAGTAATTAGATGGTTCCTCGATTTATTTTTACTCTTTATTTTCTAGCATATTTTTTTTAGTTTTGATACTATATTTCATGTCAAATGTTTTGAGTTGTTTACTCAATGGACTGCAGTAATAGGCCTATATGATTCAAAAACGATGTTTTAAAAATGGTTGACTCTATTGTCCCCCTCTTACACACCTCCCCTTCTCTTTATAAAATGAAGTCTCAGTAAAGTCCCGTTGATCAGAATATTGCTGTTAAAACTTTACGAACGTAAGCCCATCCGAGTGGAATGTTAAGATAATGTCAGCTACGTTTGAGCGTTGTTTATTTAGGTGCGACATCCAGAGGATGGTGCCACCGTTTCGCTTACAAAGAGTTAACGTTTTAATTACCACCTGTCACATATTCAAGTCTATGTCCAGTCAACTGTCACTAGGCGAGTCAACATCAGTATTAAAAATTAGATTATATTTACTTCCTGGTGGGTCGGTGTGAAAGATGTTTTGTTGGGATTACTAACGCGAAGCTTTTTCGCAGATCTGAGAAACTAGTTATTGAAAGCGATATTCAGGATTTTCCTTAAGTCTCTTATATTTTAAAGCAGTCTTGGGAACTCCAAACGGTAGTAAAATTCAATTTCTAATTAGAAGTAATTTTATTCTTTGTGGGGCTTTTTTTTTTCGTGAAGACCGGTTCTGCAGCTTAGTGGTCAGAGCCCCTGGCTAAAGATCCAAAGGTTCCAGGTTAGATCCCAGGTGCTTATAGATTTTCTGTGAAGCAGTGGGTCTGGAACGAGGTCAACTCAGCCTCGTGAAGAAAAATGAGGAGCTACTTGAATGAAAATGTAGCAGCTTCAGTCTAGAAAACTTAGATTAACAGTCGGAGAATTTGTTGTACTTAACATATGACACCGTTCATCCGAAAAATATTAACAATATCTTCCCAAACAAATGGTGGTCGTTGTACGTATAACCCTAACGGGTAGTAAGACGCGGTGCTAATAATAATAATAATAATAATAAATGGTGGCCGTTGGGTTGGTATAGCATGATTCCATGACTTTTTTTTTGTAGCTTGATAAGAGTGAAAATACTGGCTACGCCTTTTATTAAGAGTGAGTATTAGCAAAGTTATTACTAGTTTAAAAAATTGCCCTGAAAGTTACGTGTTCGAAGGCATAAGTCACACCTAGTCTGGTTCTCCGGAGACTAAGAGAACCAGGTTTAAATCCCTGCTTTCTGTATCGAAGTTTTATCTTCTATAAATAATTTCATATTCTTCCTCTCCACCAATGCTGGTAAATTCCATAAAATTCAACATTTCTAATCCCTAATCAATGCGAAGAGTTAATTTATGGTTACCCTGATAGTAAAATTAAATTCAAGCTATTTTTTCGCCATCGGATTGAATAATTATTTAAATAGATGAACGTTGTTTAAAATTATGTTTAAAAACTATATTCTCACAGATTTATGAGACCCTAATACTTTGGTAACAAGTTGAATTTAAAATACAAGATTAGGGAAATAAGATAAGGAAAGCTAATTAACCGCGCTCATCCGATTATAAAAGTATCAGATGCTGTAGGTAAATTTTCACACTATTTATAACGTTGCAAAGTAAACGACGGGAAATCATTCAAACCTTTAGTGGAGGTGTTATCGCGTGTGGTTAAAAGGTTGATGCTATTCGTTCCTTTCCCATCCTAGCCAACGCATGGATATAGTCCCATTTTCATAGTAATGGCTTTATTTGACTGCTAGAAAATTCACTAGATATATTTTCACGTATTCTCACAACTCGTGTCAGTGGTAAAATGATCTAAATCTGGGGTGGGCAACCCTTTCTACAATAGTCACAAGTGGCAAATTGACCATAAAAGTTTGCCGAATTTGAGTTTACCATCTCTCACAATAAAATAATATTTTTCTTGGCGGTGTGTGCTGCAGATCATTGGAAGCATTCCACTTTCTAAATGATTAATTGAAGCAACACTGCCATCCAAAACTTCCCTTCCTTTTATAACATTTCATTTCTTCCCTGCCTTCACACAAAAGGATTTTCAAATTTCTCATTGACTGTCTTACATTTTTAATTTGAACAGTTTGTATAGTTTGCGTCTAAGGCAGAAGTATACTGAATAGTTAATATGTGCATGTCTTAAATAAATTTATATAAATATTTTGTGTTGTTTTAATATTTTTAGGAGACCTGGCGGTTTAGGGGTAGGGTTTCAGACTTTTGTGTTGGAGTTCCGGGGTTCAATCCTTGGTCCCGGCACAGATGTATCTGATTGCCAAACTCTTCCTTCACCTCTGACAAGACATGTATTAATCACAACTTGTGAATGTGTTGAATTCCAGGCCTCCACAGTGGATCGGATCCCACGTTAAACTGTAGGTCCTCTATTTCATCTCACAATCACCCTACCATTACACATTAGCGTAAGTGCGTACAATCCGAATGGGTAGTAAGACACGGTGCTAATAATAATAATAATAATTGAAATAATCTATGGAACAACCTAATTTCTCAATTTTTACGTGGAGTGGTGAATTTCACGTCTCATTCACTACACCTGGCTCCACATTGAAAAATATGTTGTCCACATCTGGTATAAGACTGGATAGACTGGACTGCCGACGACTGGGAGATCGGAGATCGAATTCCGGACCGGTGTACTAAGAGTGTTTTTGTTTTGTTTTTGTCAAAATGGTTTCCCAATTTCCCTCCACCACGTAAATGCGGGTATAGTCACTCTAAATTAAATCTCCTTCATTCATATATCATTAGTGTAATTAGTACATTATGCGTACTATAACATGAAAGGGTAGTAAAAATCTGTGTCAAAAATAAAGTGTTTATACGTTGGGTCATATTATCTTTAGATATCACTTTTTACCAGAGATGGGATGCTTAACTCTTTCGAATTCTATTGTATTTTAAATAATTGATATTCGTAAAAAATTGTAAAAATGTATCACAAATACGAGTAGAATTATTAAGACCTTGAATTTGAATAGCAATTTTAATTTATATGTAAAATAAATTTTATAGACTTGGGTATTTGGAAGAATTAAAAAAAAAGTTTATATAATTAATTTAAACGAAGAAATAGACACGACAAAAAAATATCATCTGCCAGTGCCTTAAACAACTTATTTTGAATAAAAATTTAAAAATATATTTTTACTTTTACTAAAACTATTGTGTATTTTTAAAGAGTCGACTATTTGAATTAGGATTCGAAATTCAAAAGAAAATTTAAGATTCGGATTGGATAAAATTAATAGAATTTTTAGAATTCGACCCCTCTCTACTTTTGATAGATATTATCAATACTTATAAAATAACACCGATAATATGGTAAAATTTTATACATTTAGGCAGCAAAAAATAAAGATGTTATTCTCTAAAGGGTCCTTTCTATTAAAATTGGACTGTAGAAGCATCCGTTCTTCTACCAACGGATTCTGACGCGACGCGCTGTTGTGGTGTGGATCGTTCAACAAATGGAAAACATCCTTCATCATCATCCTCTGAAGAGCGCAGCTTTAGTTAGAATGAACCTTTATTATGAGTAGGTACGAGCCAAAGTTTCATAAATAAACGATTTTAGTATTTAACGAGGTGGTCCATGTTAGATGTGCGAACTTCTCAGGCTTAGGATCAACTTTAAAAGGTCAACTATAAGTACAGATCTTATAGATAGATTAAATAAAATATATTCCAAGTAAAATACAACTATTTTCTCTAAATTAGAAGCACAACAAACGTAATTCTTAGTTTAAATATATAAATTAATTTTGTTAACAATCACAAACCTTTACCCATACGTCTTAAATAAGAGTGAAATCCTGGTCAGGTGTACTTAAGGCGGTTTTTTCAAACTGGTTTTCCACGCTTTCTTTCTACGCAAATCTGGGTACACTTTTTCTAAATATAGCCTTCCTAATCCCTAAAATCACTACCATAGTTAGTACATAAGTGTATAACCCAAACGGGTAGTAAGACGTGGAGCTAAAATAAAAATAAATATAAATGGTTTAAGAGAGAAGACTTAACACATAATGATTCCAACTAGATTTATAGCAAGAAAATACCTAAGTTGTGAAAAAATTAACGGGCTAATTAACTATTATATATATAGCGCTGACGTTAATACGGGTGATCCATAGTTCCTTATATCTCAGACGCTTTCTCCCAAACGGGGGATTAAGTAACTTCAACCCTGCCGGGATTAAAATAGAAGGCTTTCAGAGAGGATCAAACAATGTTTTAATACCTAGATTTTTATCGAGCTCATCCTCTGACCAAATAATAATATTAGTCGTGGGAAATTCAGTTTAGTACAATCATTACTACTAGTTGTATGTATTGTTTGAAATTGAAATAAATAAACCACTAGCCACATTTACACAAAGTGCAAATTAACAACAATTTATTTTCGAACACGAATATTTTCCATTAATATACAAAGGAAAAATTAATGAAAACCTATTTGCACGCACGAATGTTTTTCTATTAATTTGCATTTTATGTATATAAGAATGATTTATTTATATCTTATAAATTATTTGGACTCACAGCTTGTCTTTGGTCTAATATAATTTCTGTGAAACTTAGTAATCCCATATATAGACCTACATAATAATGAAAACTGTAATCACATTTTATAAGTAGATACTTTCGTCAAAATAATTCTGGTTTTTTATATAAAACTGTGAATTATATATTTTGATAAATTTTTCCCAGCCTTTATTCATTAACCAAATAGCAATGTAAACATTTAAAACATAAGGATTTTTTAAAAAATTTCAAATTTATAAAGTCAAAATTAAATCTATTTTTAATATTAATACTAAAATTAACAAAATAACATTATTTTTAATCTTTGCCCTTAGTTAGCTCCAAATAGCTTTTAAAAGCATTCATCATTCGTCAGTTTTTCCCCACCTCCAGCGTTTGGGGGCTTGTGTTCCCAAAGTTTTAGTCTGGTGACGGCCTTGAGTAGTGCTTTAAGTGGGATAGGCCCATAGCATTTTCACAAGCTTATAGCCAAATTGATAATGTCAATAAGGGTTTTAAAAAACTTAGAAATATATAACTAATTAAAAAACTTGTGTAAAAAAATACTCAACTGCTTTAATTCCCGTATGATACCTGCTATTTTATAAACATAAAAGTAGATATAGTAACTCTTACAGCTGTCAATTATGACCTAATAGCTGACCAATCAACTCCACAACCCAATTGACTGTAGTTTATATTTTAATTAAATTTGTGTCACTAAAAAAACCCCGCATTTACCAATAACCAAAAGAACATATAAATACGCCTCGCCGTTCCCCCAATCCCTTCCACACAAAAGGTACAATTTATTGAAAACCACTCGAGCTCTCAATTTGGACATAACACCCCTACCCTATGTTGCCCCCTCCTTGTCCCCTCAACCTGCATCCCTTGGGGCCCATTCCAGTTCTCCAAGTGAGAACTTGTGAACGCTACGTGCGTGAAAACACCCAATGAGAGAAAACCTTCCGATTCCTCATTAATCGGGCCAGTGGTGGTAACAGTTTTTGAGCGCACTCGTGGTTTTCTGGGTTGTAGTTCCTTCTACAAGGTGGCTCGTAGCTAACTGCACGGTTCGTCAAAGCTGTTTTTTTTATCAAGCTTGATAAAAAAAAAATGGTGGTGGGGTAGGGTTATTGCTCTAGATCTTGGCTATTCGGCTTTATCTTACCTCTGCTCTCCTGGCTTATGAAGGGATTCATTTCTGAGATAGGGACACAATTAAAGCGAATTCTACTATCCCCAGATTATAGGATGATGGGTGAGAATAATGATGGTGGAAAGCCGGGCCAGTTTAACGTGGGGTCCGAACCACGATGGGGGCCTGGAATTCCACACATTCACAAAGCGTGAAAGTACACATTTTGCCAGAGGGGAAGGAAGGGTTTGGTAATCAGATAGGTCTGTGCTGGGACCGGAACGTGAAACCCGGACCCAGAACACAAAATTCTGACACCTTACCCCTAAACCACCATGTCTCCTTATTGATACAAATATTATTTAATATATTTGCTTTTAACCATCATGTTTTTATACATTTTCTGACCCACATCAGAAAGCATGTGGGCTAAGCTTTCAACCTCATCTGGCCTTGTTTGCCAGTGACAGATAGATCGGGGTTTTAAACCCGGCCAGTTGTACTGATGATGGTTTTCCCTAAATGGCAGTCCCTATCCATCCACTCAAATCTGGATACATATGCTCTAAATTATAGCTTTCTCATCCCTAATCCGGTTGTATAAATATACATATAGTCCATACGGGTAGTAATACACGGTGCCAAATTAGTCGTTATTAATTACTGGATCTATTAGGGAGTGATTAAAGAGATAATTTATAGAAATCGAATTCATATTAAAGGAGAGACAGACAAAAAAATAATAATAAATCACATTCAAGAATAACTACTTCTGATTCGCCTGTCAATGACGACCAAGTGCAACGTGAGACCACTCGCACAACAATAAGGGTTAAGGTTTCTAACAATAAGAGTAGGTCAAGGAGGGTATATTAGTAGGAAATATGCCCCCTTTGTTTTGGGGGGAATATTAAAAAACTACAATAAAAATGATGTGGAGGGAAAAACACCCCATGTGTACTAAGCTGGTATTCAAACCACGACGGCAAACAAGTGCAATGTTTATTTTAGTTGCACACACTCTATGTTAGCCGAGCTATAACTTGAATGCATTCTTATTTTACTAATATATTATACTAGTAAATAATGGTGATATTTAGTATATCAGATAAAATGAAAATAAACAAAGTTTTTAAAGAACTTTGTTAACATTCGCATCGGGAAAAGGTGGTAAACAGCTCTCGTTGCGTCTGGTTTTCCCTGATAAAGTGGGTCAGAACTATATTTGGTGACTTTTACCCAACTCTCTAGATCACATATATAAACTCTCTCTGCTAATTGGGGGCTCAGCCCCCCAAACCTCCAGTAATGTTTCTTTGCAAGTGGATGTAAACTAATGTAATTCCAGAGCCGTTTTTTGATAGCTCTTACCGTTTAGCCACAAGAGACCTCCTAAGAAAGGTCCGCACCTACTTTAAAAGTTGCTTCGACATATTGAATTTTTTCTGGGGTTAATTTTTTTTTTTTACTTTTTGTAATTTTCCCGTCGGTTACAGGCTAGAAGATATAATTGTACCAAATTGCAAGTTTCTAGCTCATCTGCAAGTGGGTAAACATTAATGTCAGTGAGTGAGTGAGTCAGCCATGTGACTTTATTGTAGTATAATTATTAGTGTAACCGCCCTCCTATTCGTGGGCCTAATCTGTCAGGATAGCTTGCGGGGAAAGGGTTGAGCTAGTGGCAAAATAGATGGTTGGGCTCAAAATTTTACTAACAGCTCTCTTTTTTGGGTTTATTAGTACCATCAAGTGCTAATACAAAAATGTGATGTTAAAAGATGTACAGAATTATATAAGAACGTTGACGTATGCACTCGTGAGATAATACTTTACTGGCTCGACTAACACCCTTAAAGACTCTAACTCAGTACCCTGGGTACGACGTTTGCCCTCTAGCATAGGTACCAGATGTTCTAATCCGTGTGGTTCCGATAACGGGCAGCGTGACTGCCTCTGAGTAGATCTTAATGTGTCAACCACGATAGTCCCAAATCAAAACCCAGTTGACGAGCATGACGGGGACAAGTTGTTATGAGTTGTCAGCGTTCTTTCTTAATGTTTACTAACTCGTCACAACAAGTAAGCTAGACCAGTTCTTTCAATGTCTTAGGTTCAACGTTCTTAGTTTAGTTTTAAATAAACATCCCAATCTATTATTATTATTATTATTATTATTATTATTATTATTATTAGCACCGCGTCTTACTACCCGTTCGGGCTATACGCACTTAAGATAATGTGTAATGGTATGGTGATTGTGAGATGAAATGAAGGACCTACAGTTTAACGTGGAATCCGAACCACGGTGGAGGCCCGGATCCCAATCAAGAGCAGGGGTATTACATTAGACTATTTATGCTCCACGTTATTTTTACATCCAGATTATCTGCATATTTACTCTAATGGAGTAGGGATTTTGAAGGTATGGTTTAGATTAAATGTATTCATATTTGCACGAAGAGAGTTGGAAAGAACGCATGATTTTTTTAAATATATCAGTACAATCAGCTTGAATTCAAACACTGACCTACCCGTCACTGTCAAATCCAGTATCATGCGATAATGATGCCTTAGACCGTGTAATCATCAATTTAAGTTTAGAGATTTCTCAATTAAAGCCTATTAGAGGGTTAAAGTAAGTGGAAAACCAGATATAAAAGAAATCAGAATATTTATAAAGCATTAAATATTATATTCATATGAGGAAGAGTCAGGGATGATTTATTGTCTTAGAATAAATTAACTATTGTTTTTACAAGTCTTTGACACAGTCTGAGAGCTGTTAACTTTTGAGATAACACTTCAGGTGCGTTGTCCAAGCTGCGACAGTTACCTGCGACCGTGGCATCCTCATTTTGAATTCAGTCTGCGACACGAGAAGATGGAGGCAAGTATCGCTGCACTGGTGGCGTGAGCAGTGCTTGTAACTAGAGCCGCAGCAACATTGCATAGTTATTTGTTATTGAATTTTGTGTACTAATCTATTTAAATGATGTTTACACAACGTAAACTGGAGGTGCTCATGACCCACTTGCAGGATGTTTAGCTGTGTGAGTTATTATCACAACATCCAAGCATATACGATTTAAAATATCCCAAGTACTAGGACATGCTTACCTATACGTAACAATGTTCATCATTGTCGTTTCCTTCTGGTGTACAACCACATTAAGTTATTTCACGACATTAATATTTGTTTAGCGCCGCGTCTTACTACCCGTTAGCTTTATACGAATAAGTACTAATTACACTAATGGGTATTTTAATTAAATATACCCGTATTTGCGTGAAGAGAGCGGGGAAACCATTTAGTAAAAACCGCCCTCAGTACATCCTACTGGGATCAAACCACGATCTCCCCTTCATCGGCATTCTAGTCTATTGTGAGATTGACGCCTTAAACCATACGGCCACCAACCGAGGTGGGTAACATTAGTCCTAGATGAATGTGTATGCAATATAAAATAAGATAAACAAATGTTGAGAGTCAGCTGTTTCTAGTTCGCGCCGCAAAGCATCACGGGTTAACATGTATGTATTTATGTTAGCTTGTGAATTGCTGTGACAATAATATTCTGCTCTCAATTATTTTCGGATAAGAGTTAAATCAAGCTAAGTGTAGGTGGGTGCTTACAAGGCACCCTGTATTCTTCAACCAATTACTTTCCTCTCAACCCATTTATGAAACTATAGACCACAATCCTACACACGTTAGAACCGTGGCTCCTAGCTGCTCAATGGCCCTAAGGGGTGGGGGGAAAGAGGAGAGGATTACTGAAATACGGTACACAGGACCAGGGAGAAATTGATTATACGTTCTCTACCTGTGGAAAGACTTTATTCTCTCTTGATTAAATCCTTCATTTGCGATCCATATGTTCGTGAACTCACATAATACTAAGTTATTATTAGTACTAATATATTAATAATAGGCATGTTCTCAATAATGTAGAGTATGAATACGTTTAGTCAAATGTAGTACATACTCAACGTTCCACGCAAAATTAATTACAACATGTAATATAAGGAACATAAGACTCCCCTAAATGAAAGCGGACCTTGAATAGAATGGTTGTTTTTTTAAATTCGAGATCCAGTCTATGAAGTGACAAGAAGTGTGTTTATGTGTGTGTGCGTGATTATAAATTAATCCACCAAAAGTGCTAGTAAGCATCTAGTAAATTTATATTGGTGTTCATTAATTTCTCATACTTAAGTTGGATATGAATAGGCTCTTTGTTAATAGTCGAATTGCTTCCGTTTCGTCAAAAAAGAAACAATTGGTATATTATTTCAAGTACATGTTTGGTCGATCCAGAAATGGAAATCACTCAGTTTTTGCTCTAATACGAAGTTGAGTGATTTTACGGGGTATAAATTAGTTTTTTGAAGGAAAATTAAGGAATCATATGAGTTATTAAACTTATTAAGTTAGTTTTGAAATAATTAACAAGTTTTTATGAACTTAAAGATATTTTTTACCAATTATATAACTAATTGACCTAGCTAAAGGTTATACAAGATGTATATATACACTAAAATAATTGTTTATACATTTAGGATACTTTCAGTAGTAGCTTATTGTTTGAACACCGTATTCTAGGTAAATATCGTCCTAAATTTAGTATAGCGCCGCACTTGAGGCGTACTCAGTCTCACTACTATAAAACTAGCCCTTTTAGTCCGGAAAGCTACCGAGGTGAATCAGGTAAGCGTCAAACACGTCGGCGTACACCTAGTAGCTCATCAGACTACATAATCACTCGTTTTCCCCACCAATTTTCAGTACAATAATGGTATAATTAGGAGGAAATACACCTGGAGTTACGTGGAAGGAGACTAGAAAATTATTTAGGAAAAAGGAACCGGCCCGGGGATCGAATCTCGTTCTCCACGTCACCAAAAATCCAGTCCAACACGAGAGTGACGCTTTAATCCATGCTATCACTGGTATGGATCCTAAGCTCTTGGTAATCTACAAATATAATATAACGTGAAATAACTTTGGTAAGTTTGCATTGGTACTAATTACACAGGCCAAAAATATCTGTTTTATTATATACTATGTAATATAAAATAGATTCTAGCAATACTCAAAATTGTCAAATTCAGCTCTTCCAACTCTCGATCAGCCTGTGCAAAGGTTGGTTTACCTGCTGCGACAATCATACACAGAACAATACCATACCTTCATAGAATATTTATTCCTTCCTTGCTTCAAACGTTTGCGTAGATTCAATTTTGCAAAATTCATTTCTTTTTTTTTTCACCCCCTTGCCAAACGTACAAAACAAAAGTGTGTTTCCCTGTGCACCCAGTTCTCATGATGAATTGGGAATCGTACATCAACGCTATAAAAAATGAATGTTTGTGAACTTTTATTTTCATTTCTGTGTTGATACTGTGGTGATACAAGAACACTGTGTTTTTTCTATGAAATGAAGAATATTATTTCAATACATATTGTCATGCAGATCGAGAGAGTTTGAAGTAAAATATACTGAAATAGGTAATATATATGTATATTTTGGGAACCATACATACATGCATAGATGCATACATAGATGCATACATACATACATACACACATACATACATATACAATATACATACACATATGTACATACATATACATATACATACACATACATAAATATACATACATACACATACATATACATACATGCATGCATACATACATATATGCATATATATATACATACATGCATGCATACATACATATATACATATATATACATGCATACATATATATACATGCATACATATATATACATGCATACATATATATACATATACACATATACATATATACATACATATACATACATACATACACACATATACACATATACATAAATACAAATATACACACATATACATATACATACATACATACATATCATACATATACATAAATACATATATACACACATACATATACATATATACATACACACATAGTAATGACGTTCCTTTTGCATAGTCGTATAGCTCAAAAACAACTCCGTACCTAATCCATCGTCACTAATTTTCTCCACACTTCTCTTCGCTTCAACAACATCCAAATACCGAATCATGCTTTATTATTCTTACTACTCCATTCATTTTCATGGATAAAATAAATATGTAAGACATTCAAGCGAAACTAGATTTCTCACCGAGTGTATGCTGATTATCATGTGCTTACTATAACATTTCTAGAGTCTCTCTACTATCATAATGTGCTTACTATCACAGTTCTAAAGTTTCTCTACTATCATAATGTGCTTACTATCACAGTTATAGAGTCTCTTTACTATTGTGCTTACTATCACATTTCTAGAGTCTCTCTACTATCATAATGTGCTTACTATCACAGTTCTAGAGATTCTCTACTATCATAATGTGCTTACTATCACAGTTCTAGAGTCTCTTTACTATCATAATGTGCTTACTATCACATTTCTAGAGTATCTCTACTATCATAATGTGCTTATTATCACATTTCTAGAGTCTCTTTACAATCATAATGTGCTTACTAACACAATTCTAGAGTCTCTTTACTATCATAATGTGCTTACTATCACATTTCTAGAGTATCTCTACTATCATAATGTGCTTACTATCACATTTCTAGAGTCTCTCTACTATCATAATGTGCTTACTATCACATTTCTAGAGTCTCTTTACTATCATAATGTGCTTACTCTCACAGTTCTAGAGTCTCTTTACTATCATAATGTGCTTACTATCACAGTTATAGAGTCTCTCTACTAATATAATATGCTTACTATCACAGTTCTAGAGATTCTCTACTATCATAATGTGCTTACTATCACAGTTCTAGAGTCTCTTTACTATCATAATGTGCTTACTAACACAATTCTAGAGTCTCTTTACTATCATAATGTGCTTACTATCATGGTCGTAGAGTATTTACTATTTCATGGTGTTTACTATCACATCCCTAGGGTCTTTACATTGCAATGTGCCTATTATCAGAGTCCTAGATGTTAATAAGTCTACTTAAAGGATTGATTTTGCCATGGATAAGGTAAAATACAATCAAAATTCATAGGAAGTGTTTGATCAAAATTGGAAAAAAAGAACAAAATCTTATATGAACAAGAAAATTGCTTGGGAGATTTCTTGTGCCCTCTGGTTATACCTCTATTACCTAAATCCCGAACCCCAGTAAAAGGCCAGTAGGCCTTGAATATATATTAATCAAATCTTAATAAATACAAATAAGAGTAATATGAATTATCTTTAAATCAATCATTTAATAAAGTAGTTTCAGTAATTTAATAGTCTAAGCCCTAGGCTAGGGAATCAATGTTGACGTAGAATAACTAGCCAATAATGTAACGATCAAGGTTATAATCTCAGTCGAAATGTTAATCTAATGAAATAATTGATTTTAATTTGATGCCATGCCTCTAAAAGGCCAGTAAGCGTTTGGATACATTGTATTGAAACATTGTAAATATACAGTTTCGATACTTCGTATAAAACAACTATCTTAATAGTATACCTACACTTTATAGCGTCCAGACATGTTGGTTGTTTCAAAACATAATCCCACGGAATTTAGTTTTCAAGTTGGAAAACATTGTAATTACGGGACTGGCCATATGAGGAGACCACAATCAAATTAATTTAAATTAGTTTAAAAATAACACAAGAACACGGGAATCGAACGTGCACTAAACTAAAGTTCCCGGGCTAGATTCTCATGTCAAGGTGTAATTTTTCAACTAATTTAAATCAAATGAATTTTCTCCACTATAAATATATCTAGCCTTAATAACATTTGTGTACACCCTTCTGCCTTCCTATATGAATTAACCAGATCGAAAAAAGCTAATTTCCTTGAAAAACCAGATTGAACTAGGTGAGTGTATACAATCAGCATTTAGAAACGTTCACACTTCACTAAAATGTTATGCTACTTTGTATAATTTCCCCTATAGAAATGGGAAAACTTGATACACTTATTTTTGTATCAATTTTGTATTTAGGCTATATACATACAGTATCTATAAATGTATCTATACAGATAAAATACAGTTTTTTACAAGAATATACAATATTTAAATACAATGTATCCAAGTGCGTACTAGCCTAAGGAACATGCATGACATACATAGACCTGAAACGTTATATAATATGTATACTACCATGGATGTGAACATTGATTATTATTTTTTATTTATTTTTTGCATTTGACTTGGAGGGTCAAAGGTTTTGATTCCAGCATAAAATGTATATTTAACTGTGGCTTATTTATAAAAAAATTAGTCTACATATTAAAATGTTCCTTAGAAAAAATATTTTTACTATTTTATTTATTTTATTAATTAATTATACTATACAAATTTCAGCCCATGGCTGGTCTTACAATCTAAGAGTAACTTATGCTAATACAGTGTTATTCTAGATTTACTAAAGGTTGAGTAGTATTAATATTGAGACTTAATGTTAAAACTTAACAAATAACCTACTAGTTGTGTTACAGTTTTGTTAAAACATTAGATGATCAATATTAAATCAATCAAAAATGCATATATATGTATATATATATATATATTCATTTTTGATTGATTTAATATTGTATATATATATATATTCATTTTTGATTGATTTAATATTATATATATATATATATATATTCATTTTTGATTGATTTAATATTGATCATCTAAAATTATTGATCAACTATTAAACTGTATTCTTGTTCAGAGAATCTCAAATATGTTTTTATCAAGCGGGGAAATGCAGAGATTTCTTTTTTTCAAACCTATGATTTAAAATAAATATTTTCCCAATGGAAATGTTTATTTTGTATGCTTGTATGTGTGAGTGTGCATGTATATATATATATATATATTCAAATAGGCTTATATACATACCTTAATATATGTATATATATAAATGTCTACTTATATATGAGTGTTATATAGTTGGCCTTCAAAATAAAATTATTAGTTTAAACGTGCCTATTTCGTTCAACACCAAGCAATTTTGTTTGTAGTTTAATCATCTTTGGTTACAAAAGTCAAAAATTCACGGGTTTAATAAAAGTAAACACACACTAAACTTGCTGTGAAAAAATTCTACGCTAATTAAATGCATAATTTCAAAAAATAGCCTGTAGCAATAAATACATTATATTTTTACAAAGGCTAAATATCACGTGATTGCTGACTTCATAGCATAAAGATAAATTGCACCTAAGAAAAATGTGGCCAAGATAGTTAATTTTAGAAATGTATTCATTAATAAAACACGACTAATTTTAAAACTAGATAAAAATACATTAGACTTATTCCTTAAGGCTTGGATAGGAATAGAGTAAGAGACAGATTTTCCCTCTAAAATAGCAAGCCCACACAATTTAATATACAACCAAGAAACGACTTGTTGCTGACCATTCAATTCAGTGGTTTAGATTAATTATTGGAAAACTTAGCTCGGTGACAACGTCTAAAACAACTTCAGGTCCTATTAAGATAAGACTATCTGGTGTTTATTAGCAAATCATGCTGACCTAGTCCTAGGTCAAACCACTTAGTGACCGTTCCGATAGTAGGATTGTCGACCACCATTTAAGGCTACCCGAGCTAGAATTGAGTTTGAGTTATTATACGCATTGCCTAAGGTTAAGTTTGTTTTTAATTCATGATCTGACATAATATGAAGGTTTAGAAAGTGCATATTATATATCTCAAAATAAACGAGTTAGCTTGGTGTAAGGCAACATAGTCTAACACCTTAGCTTAGTCGGTAGCGTGTTTGTCTAAAGAGCCAAGGGTCCCGGGTTCAAAACCTGACATGAGAGGAAAATTTATCATTGATGAAATGTGGGTTACCCTGTTATAGATACGAATAAACGGCTGGGGGATGGATGTCGTGTCTGTTCTAGATTTAAGACAGTTTATTAAGTCATGTTTTTGATATAATCAGTCGGTTCAGAAAGTGCACGATAAATAGCTTAAATAAGGGTAACAAAATAAAGTGGTATTTTTTATGTTCTAATGTAAATGTAAACCACTCCTAAACTCTTAATCATGCGAATGTGTGAGTGATTGTCATAAAGTGTCAAACCATAATAATAATAATTAAAACTAGGCCCGTTTCGGTGGCCGCGTGGTGTACAATGGACTAGACTGCCGATAATGGATGACGGGGTGTGATAACAGTCGGGCCTACTAAGGATGGTTTTTCTTAAATGTTTTCCCTTCTCCCTTCATACAAACTTGAGTACACTTCCTATAAATTCAACCCCAAACTTCTCTAACACATTAGAGTAATTAGCACATAGGTGTATAATCAGAATTTGTAGTAAGACGTGGTTTTTGGATCCCAGTCGGGTGGACTAATTTTTTTTTCCTTTTGCTCTAGGAAAATGCGGGTATATTTCATTAAAATTCTACCTCACTCATCCGTAGACCATCAGTGTAATTAATGTATGCGTTTAGTCCAAACAGGTACTAAGTCTGGTAAATAATAGATAGTGAAATTCTGGTATGCCACTTGGCCAAACTCAAATCGCAGCCTCCCCAGCATCGGCGAACTAAACAAGATGAAACTGACGTCTTAGTCCGTATACCCACCCATGCGGATGTACATTATTTAATATGCCAATTCACGTTCATAAGAAAGTTATTTAGAGTATTGGATCTCTTTTCTCCATGTAAAAAAATAACGCAGACATTATTTCAGAGCAAATTTCTTACATGCCCAATTTGTCGAATACATCGTATACTTTACATGCTCTTACACAAGAAATTTGGCTTCAAAGAGATTACCGTTTTTAACTAATTATCTCTGGAAAGTTTTTGTGTAGGGAGTGATGGTGGAGGGGGGTAAAGGGAAGGAAGTGGCTCAGCTACCAACAACTACTAAATGAAAACTCTTCATAAGAGTGACGTGGCCTTATTTCTAACGATTAATACCGAGCGTCTCATTAATTCTCGCGCCTAATCGACTCGGCAAGGAAAAGCCACTTATCTTCGTTTTCGTATTAGCTCGGCTACTTTAGTCTTCCATGCTTTTTACACTTTTCGCCACCCTCCAACCCTTTCCCTCTACATTCTCTTTTTTAACTTCTTTTTTCATTTCTTACTCTATTATTTTAGCTTCATTCTTTGGCTGTTATTCATTTATCTTCAAGTTATTATGACAGCACTTAGTTCTCAAATGAACTGGAACTATAAAAATGTCTTCGCCAATAATCTACTTAATAAAAATAATTGATTTTCACAGAGAGGGATTTCTTATGAATGGGCTGGCGTAGACAATTTGAGCACTCAGTTTTAAAATCAAGAGACAAGAAAATTGTTCAAAGTATCTTAGTAAGATAATAAATTTAAATTTAGCAATGCACATGGAAATTATAGTGAGTAGATTCAGTACATAACATAATATATCACTCCATTTAACTATAGAGTAGATATTGGTATTAAATTTGAAAATTTCTGAAACGTTTGACTCATAGATAACAGCGTCAGTCTCATTTTGTCTGTTTTACCGGCGACTGGAAGGTCAAGGTTAGAATCCCGGGCGGTTTTACTGAGATTCACCATCATAGACCAATGCCCTTGTCTCCCGTTACCCTAGTATGGATCCTCTGAATTATATCTTCCTCGACCTTACTCCATCAGTGTAGATAATCCCATACAGATAGTAAGTAAGATTTTACCTATAAAAATATAATCAAGACTGCTTCTTAAATTCAGAAAATATTTTGCAAACTTTACAGTCCTTAATCATAGAGCTCACTCTCCACAATAAATAATCCACTTAGCCACTCTTTCATCCATGAGAAATATTTTAATGTATTAACTGCAATGTGCTTTCTAGTTACCCTACGGGAAGAGACCATTGGGAAGATGTAGATGTAGATGTGAGGATAACATTTTAATTGATCTTAAAGAGAAAGGTTGTAATGAGGTGGACTAGATAGAACTAGTTCAATATAGAGAAAGGGTGTAATGAGGTGTACTGGATAGAACTAGTTCAATATAGAGACAGGGTGTAATGAGGTGGACTGGATAAAACTAGTTCAATATAGAGAGAGGGTGTAATGAGGTGTACTGGATAGAACTAGTTAAATATAGAGAAAAGTTGTAATGAGGGGGACTGGATAAAACTAGTTCAATATAGAGAAAGGTTGTAATGAGGTGGACTGGATAGAACTAGTTCAATATAGAGATAGTATGCGATGGGGTGGAGTGGATATAACTACAGTAAGCCCACGGCTTCTTTGGTGCTGACTGACAGCTCACAGCTGACTTATGACAGTCAACATTCAGGTATATACCTAAATTTTGACCGTCAGAAGTGACAGCTGCTAAAAACATGTTTTTGCAGATCATATGGTTCGGCGTAGGGATACATAATTTTGTCTGGTAACTTTTCAAAGCTTTTAGCTGTCAGCTGTGAGCTGTCAGTCAGCACCAAAGAAGCCACGGGGCTACTGTAGCTCAAGATACTGATAGGTGGCGTACTTTTGTAATTGCGGCAGTGAACCTTCACGTTCCCAATGCCATTGAGTAAGTGAATACGTAAGTAAATGTTCCATCTAACACGATCAGAGACAGTCTGTATAACTTTAAGGGCTAACTTTAAGTAAATTCCCCACATTCACCTTGCTATAGGATGTATGAGAAATTATTTAATATAAATCACACTTACCCCTTCTAATGACCCTATAGTAAATCTAACCATAACTTATGAATCACGCACTACTTATTTTACCAGCTATATGTAGCTGAAGAAGTTAATCTGTATTCAGTCAAACGGTTAAATTTAGGGTAAATTATCCCATTATAGTTTAAATATCCAAACTGTAACCAACATTTATTTTCTCTTCATTAATAATGTTGCAATTTGTTTAGTATGATACCATATTTTCATCATTTAATATTGTTCATGCAATTCATAGGCGCTTTGGAAGACAGTCTCACTTTAGCAAGTTATTAATAAACTGAATTAACTTATGGATGCATGCACCTCTTAATCCACAGTTACCAATACCTTTTATACGATCAAGATTTCTAAATGAATGTGGGCTAAGGGTCGAGACAATATGGCTCACTCAAATTACAACCATTCTCTCCCCACTTAAAATCATAAAATGTCACATTACTAAGCTTAACGCACTGGTTAATATATAGAGGAATGTTGACCTCTAGATGTGATTTGACCTCTCCTAGCTTCAAATGGAGGTCGGACCTCTTTTCTCATCCAGCCAAAATTCAAACATGGCGAAAGATATTCCAGTTTTAGTACGGGATGTTTATGAAATACTTATTAAAACTAGTGACAACATAATAATAAAAAGAAGACGAAGCACGGACTCATTTTACCACGATATAAAAACGATCAGATTACTTTCAATGTGTACAGGTATGATGAATCAAATGTTTTCAAAGGAATCGTACGTAAAGTATTGTATCCTCTCGTTAAAAATATTGATAAACTGGATAATCGTGGGAACAGGGTGCTAAAGAAGGCGAGGTAAGAGAAGTCCCGGACGCTAATAGCTTATGTTTTATTTTAAAAGCCTGTAAATCTAGCAATTAATATACAGAAGAAAAGAATACTTCTCGTGTAACAGGAAAACAAATTGTTCACAAGAAGTGTGTTACTTTAGAGAACAGTCGGAAATGATACTTTGACCCAGAGGGACACCAGAAACAAGGAATCAACATCTCAAAACTAAATTAATGACAATGTGTACCCGATTCAGAAGTACCAATACGAACTTTCATGATCAAATCCTTAACCGAAATCAAATTAGTTTTACCACAATTCCCTTCTTGGGAGAAAAAGAAAAAAATAGTAATCACTGAGCTACTGAAGGTCTGGATTAGAACTGGGTGGGGCTTTGTTGGAAATGTCTGTAACTTACTATCATTATTCTAAGTTAGTGGTCGCTGAAAGCATGTAACTCCAGTCAATTATCTTGGACAATTAAACCCATAGAGCGTCCATTCTGGCTCGGGTCCCCCCCTGTAATTTGTGAGTGAGTGGTGATAGCTTGGACGTTACAGACATGGGTCCTAGGACTACTTACTAGCGCAGGGGAGGGGAGAGGACTGTGCCCCCATGCCCCATTTTACCTCTTCTGCCCACTCTCCCCTCATTTTCACCGCTACGCCCCCTTTAACAACCCCCGTCCCCGGTCCACCCAACTTTGTTGAAGGGGTGGGGATGGTGGGGGGTACTAATTGGCGTCCCGGGAGAACGCGATAACTGCGCCTGTAACACGCGGTACACACGAACCTAAAATTTTTCAGAACAGTCTAGGGCAAAAATCTAACGATAGGGGTGCTCTGGATTTTAAGGGGCCTTATGCAAGAACACCACTAAGTGGACGCTTAGTGTAAGTAGCCCATTATAGGGGTTGGTTTGCTTGCGTCATCGCAGGCTGGAAGGTAGACCGTGAGTGTGCTCCAAACTACACTAAGCAGCCACTAGCACTTAGTGAAGTTCTTGCTTACCGCCCTAAAAGGCATAGGTACTGTTCAATTTTCGAAAGAAAAGACAAGCCTTTTAGAAAATACTTCTATCTTTTGTGGCCAACATCTATAACATTTTTTTAAATGTTATTTTATTGGTGTTGATAATATCCATTAAAAATGACAGTTGGAGATCATATGACCTGGCGTAATAATAAGTGAAAGTAGATGTAACATATTTTCTAGCTGCCAGATAAAAGGTCGTCTTTAAATTACGCGAGGATTTTTTAATGGTATTTTACCCTCGCCACTCCCCCTTTTTAAGCCCCCAAGTAGGGGATTATCATATTTTCCTTCCCTCCCCTCTATCTTATTATTATTATTATAATTTGGTAAATAACATTATTTTAATCATTTAGTTATTTTTAGACATAAGGGTTGGTAATGAAGTGAAAGATATACAATTTTATAATACATTTAACAGCAGTAAAATCAGGTGTAGCACATCACAAGCAAATTAAATATAAGGAAAATTTTATAATACTGTACATATATTTTCTAATTTTTTATGTTTAGATTTTGTTTTACTATAAACGTTGATGAAAACCCTTACATTAAAATTGATTTTGACCCCCTTTCCCCAGCCCCTGTGAGAAAACCTAAGAAAATACTGAAATACCTCTTCTCCCCCCCCCCCTCCCCCCAAAAAAACCTTACGTAATTTAAGGATGGCCCTAAGTTCCTTTATATATTTTAAAAAATGAAAGTGTATATGTTTGGCGCAAAGCCTAAAAATGAACAATGGACGAATTTTTTGCTCAATCTTGGGATTGGATGTTTTAAAAGATTAAACCCCAAAGTTCTATTCAATTTCAGTCTTTGGCCGTCTCCAAACAGCCAAATCTATGATTGTGCAATTACTAAACAACCAAAGATTGAAATAAAATTTTAGTTCAATTCTCGACCAGACTGAGCAGGTGGTGCCTGCCCAATTTTAAGCAACCACATGAATTCAAGAGGGCAAGTGTATCTCCTTGATATGCAAACAGAACCAGACAGAGATTACAAATTTATTTGAAATTATCAAGACCACATGAAAAAAATAATTGTTTTTGAAGCCTAACCTAACGACCATATTATTGTATTTTCAACTTTGGTCGTTTAATAAGCGCACAATCCTAGGTTCGGTTGTTTGGATACGGTCAACGCTGAAATTGAATAGAACTTCGGGTTTTGGTAATTTTAAAACGTACAATCCCAGGATTGAGAAAAAAATCATTTCATTTGTCGTTTTCACGATTTACGTATGTAATATATTTATTGTATGTATTGCAAAGTGATTAACGCAAGGAAGGTTATTAACGCCTGTGTCTAAACTCCGAACTGACTTTTACTTGTTTTAGCCCCACGTGAATACCAAGAAACTTTGACCACAAAGGGATGCGAACTATAGTTTCTAAGGGGTAGTCGTCCAAAGTGTAACGCTTCAACGCCACAAATGAGACACATAAAGCATAGCCTAATACGGTAGTATATATTGTACATCCACCACCACCACCACCTCTATAGGGACACCCCATAGTTAGAGGAGTGGCTTTGTCACTGTTGGAAGGACACGACAAAGAAAAAGTTAGCTAAGTTTGAGAGGGTCCTTGGCTTTCTTCTTTACTCCCACCACTCCCGGTTACTTTATTAACTCATAGTTACCCTCAAAATCAAGCACTATACCCTATTGATTACCTTTACTTTTCTATTTTTCTTTTATCAGCTTATATTGTTTTTACTACACTAATGCCCACTTTTGTTTCAACGCGTCTTTAAAAGGAGATGTTTTTCTGTACTTAAGTTGATAACAGTATTTTCTCAGCAAAGTCAGTGCGCTCTGGTAGTTGTTGTTTATACCTCCATTTCTGTTTGTCACTGATGGCTAAGTTGATGGAACATTGTTACTCAAACCAATGATCCAGGATTTCAATAGTAACCCAGACGCATCTATCAAACTGGTGTGCCCGTTCTTCGCACTAAAAATCTAAAAAAGTAGTTTTGCTATTTTTAGGATACAAAATAAAGGCGAGTTCTCACGTCTCATTTTCAATTATTCATTTCTAATGATTCTTTTTTCATGAAAATGAAAATTAAAGAATTTGTTCACTTATATCATTGATCATGATGGTCATGATGAGATTGATTAGATACCGTTTCATTTATGGAAATGGTGCCGTTTAAAATAAATGCGCGTTGTGATTTGTGAAATGTGTGTGCAGTTATCGCATGAGTTAGAAAATATATTAAATAAAAGGAATAGTAGATGAGCGTGTCAACAGATATATTTCAATAAAGGCTGTCTGACGTGTCCAGACGTCAAAATGAGTCGAAACTGGAAAACCATTATTGAGGATTAAATCCAAGGTTGCAAGTGGTCGCAGTGTAACGTTAAATTTAAATAAATCTTTACATTAAAATAAAAATGAATTCAATATTTCTTGTACATGCTCTTCTCATTGTTGATTTCGTTTTCATTTTTCAATAATAATCATTAAATATGGAGAAAAGTAGAACTATTTTTCACTTTTGATCAAAGCGTTAAATAATGATTCAGTCAAATTAAATTAGTGTTCTGACATTCATTTTGTATTCATTTTCATCATTGAAAGTGATTGATAGAAAATGACACGTGAGAACTGGCCCTAAGCCACGTAAATATTAAACAAATCTTAATGTTTAAATATTAATCCCTTATTGGTTTGGATTATGATACGAAACCCAAAGGTAGGCTGACTAATTACACAATGTCAAAATAGAGATAAAATCTGAACAGGTTTTAAAAGCTGATAATTATTTTGAAGATTAGTTTATATGTTCTCTATACAAGATACTTTTAATTCTAGACTGTTAGTGTTAGTAAAAATAAAATAAGAATGCCACAGAATAAATAATTGGTTTACAAAGGGTTGTAGTTAAACCAAATCAAAAGGATTTTAGTATTTGTTTACCGCATTTATCCCGTTTGATCTTTTTACCCCGTTTACCCTTTTTACACATTTAGTCTTTTTGCACTTTTTACGCCTTACTAAACCTTTTTACTTTCTTAACCCCTAAGTAATAACCCTTTGGCACTATTTTCCCTTATCGTCCTATTTACACTTTTCACACTTTATACCAAGCTTACGATTTATTTCCCTGTTTACACCTTTTGTAGCATTTCATCTTTTTACGTATTTTATTTCTTATACCGTTTTAAAATCTATACACTTTTAGATATTTTATGATTTACATTTTGCCCTTTTTACCATTTTTATCCTTTTTTCCTCTTTAATCATTTTTGCTCAACTGTGGCATTTTTCTATTTTTGACATTTGGGTAATTTTTAGACTTTTTGCAATTATAGTCTTATTGCCCTTTTTGATCGAATTTATATATTTTTTACAATTTTTATACTTTACCCTTTTAACCCTTTTTTACACTATTTCCGTTTCACCCTGTTTTATTTTCCCCCTATACCCTTTATACCCTACACCCTGTTTACCATCTTTCTTCTTTTTACATTTTTTATTTTTTTACTTCTTTTTTCCTTGAAATATCATTTATTTTTTATGATTCACTACTTGCAACTATTACCGTTTAGATCTATTTGACCATATTTGCTCAGATGTGCCCCTTTTCCTCTTTCTGACATATGTGACATGTTGGTCATTTTTGAACAATATTGCAATTTTGGCCCTTCTTGACTATACCGTGATTTACTTTTTATTATTTTTACTATTTTTTCTTGTGAATCTGGGAATGCCAGGCCTCCACCGTAGTTCGGATTCCACATTAAACTGTAGGTCCTTCATTTCATCTCACAATCACCCAAACATTACACATTAATGTAAGTGCGCATAACGCAAACGGGTAGTAAGACGCGGTGCTAATAATAATAATAATAATAATATTTTTTACCGTTTTTAATAACCCTTTTTACATTAATTACCCAACTTAGCCCCGGATCAATAGTTCAGAGTAAAAAGTTTAAAAAGTGTATAGAACGTGTAGGGGGTATAAAGGGTGTAGGGTAAAAAAGAGTAAAGGTTTACAGCTAAAAAACGTATTAATAGGTACATTACATAAAATATATTATTAGAAATAAATCACAACACTCAACAAATTTAACGAATGTTTAAAAAGAGAAACATTAAGAGTTTTAAGAATAAAAGAGCATGTATGACTCTGCTTATGGAAGTTGTTGAAGTGAAGGGAGTATGTAAGGATAGGGAAGTATGAAGAAAGTAAGTGAGGATGGATTACATACGGACAGTCTCTTGCCTACTCCGTAAGGGAATGGTGTGATTAAGTAAGTACCGTATGTAACAAATTAATATATCATTGCGATATGAGATAAAGAGTTTTTTGTAGAAAACAAACACGTCTTGTCTACTCTCTATGGCAATTAAACTTCTATTACCACCAAACTACATTACAAATGGTACGAAATGCAGTAGTGAAACTTTTTCGTGGCGTTAATATTTCTTAACTTTTTCGGTTTTAATTAATCAAATGATCTAATCAAATTTCCTAAATTCCTGCCTCGAAGTGCACATGTTCGTGTACATGGGCTGCAAATAGTTAAATTTGAGCTATTTGTTTGCGGTAGATATTGCTCAATGCTAATGCAAGGTACACAAACACTTAATTTTATTAATATAAATATATTACAACGGTCTAGTATTTTTTTTAGTAAGTAAGAATGAAAATGACCAAAATTGTATTAGGCCTTTCTAATTATTTGTATTATATAATATTTTTAAATGTTATTTTACTAAAAGTATAAAATTGTACATACTTGTAGTGTCAGGTATTAATTAATTCCCAAGCCTATAAATGTTTTTAATTAAGCCCATCTACGTTACAATTTTCAGAGGAAAGGTTTTTCATGGCATCTAGTTACTATCTATACATTCACTTATTCATACGTCAGGTCATGTGATCTGCAGCTGTCACTTTTAAGATTATATATTATCAATACCTATAAAATAACACTATTAATTTAGTAAAATATGATCAATTCTGACCAAAATATATTTGTATTTTCTAAAAGGCCCTTTCTTTGAAAACTGTGCTGTATATTTACTTACCTTATCACCCCCGGCCATGCCACACTATCTTGTATCAGCTCCCCTTCATATTGTACTTCCTTTACCTCATCATGTCTTATTTCACAGTAACCGTTTTACGCGGCCGTTAAAACGTATCGTCTCAATATTTGCTCCGATGGAGAGGTCCAAATACCATATTTAAGACCCGGAAAAGTCCATTAGGGCTTAAACCGCAGTTAGTATTCGAACCCATGCCCTTGTTTCTCTAACTTAGCTACTCCGCCTGTTAACGGAAGTACGACAAACTTGGGGAAACAACTTTGTCTCATGTTGACGCAAGAGTCCGCCCGAGAGAGCCAAGAGGGTTGGTTTAACATCAGCTGAGACCCTGTTCTAAACTAGGTCTATACTAGGGTCACACTTCTAGAAGATAGAAAACAGGACGGCTAGCGTTGAAAAAACTTTCTTTATTTGTCAGACAACAGTCAGTATAGACATTAGTTTTTCTGTCAAAAGCGACCACTGTAGAACGCATATATTTTGGCGTATGAATAAATGAAAGTATACCACAATAGTGGGCACTTAGATGTCAAGATCATCAAGTATGATTTATCAGTGATGGAAAGATCGTGGCTCGTGATCGTGATTTCCCACTTTTCCTGCTAAAATGCGGGTAAATTTCCTCCAAATTTTATCTTCTTCATCCCTAATCAATCAGCGTAGTTGAAATAACTTTCATAAGGTTTCAAAAATAGTAGGCCGACTCCATAATAGTTTTTACTATAACATATCTTAATGTTAAGGGAAGCCTTATGTAGTAGAATAATTCTTTAAAGGTTTAAAGCCTTGGTTAACATCGTTTAGGCACTGAGGTACTGGACATTTTACTCTCGATTATAAGGTTAGCACCATGGCTAGCTACGACTTAAGCCAAAGTATAGGCACTATAAGGGTATCTTGGAGAAAATGTATCCACATTAGCGTGGATATAAGAGAGAGATTTTGGCTTTAATCTTAATTCCATTCTTGGTTTTATTCCAACCCTCACACAACCATGGCTTCTCAATTACCTTGGCTCCATTTTATTTTAATTTTTTTTCTAAACTAGTTTTTAACTTTTTATGGGGGAGCTTATGGACCTAAAACCCACACTAATGTTGGTACGTTTTTATATAGCCTATATAAAACTATCAAAAGCTATTTATATATAATATTTAACTTTACAACAAGCCTTTACTACATATTTACTTAACAAATATGCACTAAATACTTGTAAAACTAAAAACTTTATTAATTTCAGTAATATTCATTATAGTTGTAGTAAGGAGGAATATTAGATTATAATAAAAGGAACGTACTTAAATGTTACATTTATTTAAATTGATTGGTATAACTTCTTTTGTCAATTGGATCAAGATAAATAACAAGAAACATAGCGTGTAAGTTAAATCATCCTACACGTTGTGTTTCTTATTTTTATCTTGATCTAACTGACCAAAGAATTTATACCAATCAATTTAAGTAAATGTAACATAAAAGTACGTTCTTTATACTATAACTTTATTAATTTATTATATTAATTTCTCTGTCTTCCTGATCTCACAGAAGGAAACTATCACAACATGAAAGTGGTTATCTGGCCTAAGATTTAGTATACGTATAATCAATATTCTCATTCAAGAATGTTCTCACTCTAAATCTCAATTAAACATACACAAGCGCCCTTTGGATTACACCAAAAAATAATAATACTTTAAACGGTTACTACATTAATATCAAAGTTTATAATAAATTTGGTTGCTTATGTTATAACAACATTGCGGAAACTCCGTCAAAGATAAATAAGCTTTATAAAAACAATAAAATAGCATTTTCGTCAACTCTACCCAAATGAATTAAATGTTTGATAAAGTTGAATTTAAATGTATCACTATAAATGTTTTAAATATAAAGCATACATGCTCGCACCAACCGTCACATGGTATAAGGAGTCAGGGTCGATAAAAGTTGGATTGCCGCAATGATGATGCGGCTGAGTTCGATTCTCGACCGGGTGCACTCCAGGAAATGGGGGGAGAAGAAGATTTTCCTTCATGCGACTTATCTCTGTAGTATTCTAACGCCTTTTCCACAATAATGAGGGTTCACTTCCTCTAAAACTACCTCCATCATCTCTAGCCCTCAAATTACGCCATTAATAACAACGGTAATAAATACAATGTAACAAAGGTGTCACTATCGTAAAATATTATTTTGCCGATAACGGAAACATATGAGTTTTAATCTATATCATTTGTACTGAGGGTGGTTTATCCAAAATAGTTCCACAATCTTTGTACACCCAAATACCAGTACAGCTAATAGAAATTTAATCTTCTTAGTCACTACCAGTTTACTGTAAGATTATGTATGGATAGTCATGACTGATAGTAAGAAGTGTTACACAAAAACTATACTTTTTATCATTTGAAAAAAGCTCTAATTTTACCATTTATTTTCGAAGTGTATTGACTTTTATTTTGTAACTTCACGGACTTAGTTTTTGTTTAGTGTTATATGAAAACTTAAAAGTTTTGTTTATGCATATTTTTCTGACACTCGAGTTTTAAAAAAATTACATAGAGTTGATTAAATTGTTATCAGTATTATTCCCGTTGATCCAACAGTGCATATGAATCGTCAAGAGTCGGCAAAATATGTAAGTATTTGTTGGTTTTAGTAAATGAATCTGTGTTCGCATCTTTTTGGAAGTTAGTGAATGAGTGAGAAGAGCTTATGTGCTCTATAGGGTGTGGTGGGAACGAATGCGAGTTCAGATAATTGTTTTGTGGTATTTTATAAACTTTTTTTTGCCAAAATAAATCAAATATTGCCTCATGAGACAGGCGTCAAGGCAAAAGAAAGTTACTAAATTGGAACAAATTCCTAGAAAGCTTGAAAATGTTTTGATCGCTTTTTTTTAAGTGTCTTATTAAAATAAAAATTTATCCCCCTCGTGCGAGTTCTGCGTTTACAGCAATAACGGAAAATCCACGCTAAAATTAGGCTTTCTTTTAATATCTCCTTTAAAATTAGTTTTACAGTAAAAATAGTTGTTAACATAAATGAACAAAATAAAATTTTCAATAAAAATGTTCCTAAACATTTATCGTGAAAATGATAGTTTCAAAGCTATAGCCATGGACAGGTTTGCGTTCACCACAATAATAAAAAAACAAGCTAAAATCATATTTTATTTCAATATCTCCTTTTAAGTTAGTTTTACATTAAAATTATATGTAACCATCATTAAACCTAACTAAATTATCTATAAAAATGTTCCTAGAAATATGTATCGTGCGTTGGATAGTTTCAGAGCTATAGCCATGCGAAGCGCGGCGCCTTCATGCAACCGCACCGAATTATTGTTATACCTTGTTGTAGCTCGCTTCCTGCTTTATATGATATTTAATTGTAATGTTTGAAAAATAACGCATGCATTTATTACCAAATATTCATGGCTTGGTATGCCAAAAAAATTATATTTATGAGTAATATCTAGTTTCTATATTCGTTTTCAGACCACTATGAGGCAGAGTATACGCCGCGTTATTTTAGCGTCGTCGGCCTAATCCACTACATATTTTTATGTCATTTATTCGTTTAGAAGTTGAGGGTTGACAAATCTCCTCCTTTTCATTTCCTTGGTCGCTCCCGTGTGAATGTGTTTTATTTTCCAACTCAAAAACCTCGCTGTTCTCTTCGGTCATGATGTGGTCCAGTTGCACATCGATTTCTTGGTCGCAATCCATACTCTCCTTTACGTGTTCAATGTTTGTGCACAATTGACCCCAACAATTGATGCAAATAATGGAGCTTCGTAGTTAATCTTTTCTACAGTTGCAAGCTCCTTTGCAGTGTTTAGTACATTTGCAGGATATGGTCTTTAGGAGCCTTTGTGGAGCTGGATCTTTAGTGGCTGTAATGGGAAGCAGAACGTACTTAGTTTTCTTCCAACCCCAAGGCGGCTGGCTCTTGGGATTTCTATATCATTGCTGAACTTGGTGATATGCTCGGAACGAATGCTGATGTGCAGCTGCCAGAGTAGGATGCGAGATTGAATGTAGTTTTGATAAAGATTTCACGAATAATTGGAATCATATATCGTTTAACGAATTTTCACTGCTCAGGGCTCTGTAAAGAGCTTCAATTAATTGTTGTCCTGGCGTGTATATCACATCCGGATGGGCATCTGAGTCTTTGAAAATTTGCACGATTTTCTGTAGCTTATTGTCTTTAAATAGCTTAAAACATTTTAATTTATCATGCTTGAGAAATGAGAAATCTTTGTCATAGCCATTAAATGCATGTAGAAACAAAATACTGTCCACTTCTTTGGTAAAGTTAGAGCTGCTGAAAGAAAATTTTCTCCTGTCCGTTTTACCTTTGCTTGGTTTATGAAGTAAATGTTGAAGTGAGATGGTGCTAATACCGTAAGTTGCATCAACAGATCAATATATTTAGTAACTATCATAACAGAATAGTAATCGCGTGATATACCGATTGCAGTATTTATAATTAGAGAATTACCATCCTAATCAGCTTGTTTAACAATAAAACCCTCATTTTCGAGCTTCTTACATAAATATGGAGATGGGGCGATTTTTATTCTTAGAATTTAATAGTAATTTTTTTTGAGACATAGTTGCTGTCATTGACTCGTCGGAAAGTATATTAACCAACGTATGTCTCTTCATTCGTCGAAAACTATGGTATTCTTTCCTTCATAGTATTTTTAACATATTTAACGTAATTTATTAAGATCGAAGAGAGCGTCTATTTTTGATGCCAAGATACACGGTGGAGAATAAGTTGATCGTCTACATTGTGAATTATATTTTCAAAATTTACTTCATCAGACACAAGAGAAAAAAATTCATATGAATAAGAGTTTCTTGTTTCTCGCATTCGTAATTCCTCAAAGAGTGAATGTGGTTAAAGAACCAATTCAAACTGAAAATACTGGTGTAACTCTTTATCAAATTTCTTGGCCAGGGAAATTTGTTGAAAAACTATTACAGTGTCAATTGAAATGTTCTCATCATATATTTTGTTTTTGATGTGAATGTTCGGAGGGCCATCACTCTCTTTTTGCGCTGAAACTTTACACTATCGAAATTGTTGCCGATTAAAGGGGTCATTGAAGATATTTTGATCTCGTATGTTTTGTATCAATAAATATTTTTATCTTCTTGTATTTATGTACATCACATTGTGTCCAGATGGAAGGAATGTTGAGATAAAAACTAAGCCAGGTATGTTTTAAGGCCTTCGTCATCTTTTGATATACCTATATGATACCTTAATATCCACATGTTCTCCTGTAGCAAATTACACTTGTCAAATTTACTCAATTTTTCTCTGATAATTCCAGAAGAATAGGCATTGTGAGAATCAATTGTGTCATAACACTATATGTAATGAATTAGGCCTACAGGTGATACGACGCTAAAAGAAACGTGCGTGGTGAAGAAACGAGTATAAAAACTAGGTGATCATAAATATTAGTTTTTTGGCATACCGTGTCATAAATATTTAGTGATAAATGCATTCGTTATTTTTCAAACATTACAATTAAATATCATGTAATGAAGAAAGTGAGCTACAACAAGGTATAACAATATTTCGGCGCGGTTGCATGAAGGCGCTGCGCTTCTCATGGCTATAGCTTTGAAACTATCCATCACACGATAAATATGCCTAGGAACATTTTATTGAAAATTTTATTCTGTTTAGTTATCTTAACAACTATTTTTACTGTAAAGCTAATTTAAAAGGAGGCATTGAAAGAAAGCCTAATTTTAACGTTTATTTTACATTGTTGTAGTGAACGCAGACCTTGCACGAGGGGGAAAATCTAATATGCTAATAAAAAACCCAAAATAAATGGATCAAAATATTTTCAAGCTTTCTAGGATTTTTTTCCGATTATAAATACCTGACGCCTGGCCTATCATTATAAACGTTTAGTTTAATTTTCTACAAAGTAATTTCAACAGTAGTGTGTTCTTGAATATCTACTAATGGTTCTATGAACAGTTTACCTTGCTACCTCCATGTTACTATATTTACTACAGTATTAATATCTCTCTTTGGATTTCAATTTTAAAATGTTCCTTTAATTTCTCCTTGGATTTAAGTGAATATATTTCGTTGGTGATCCAGTTAGACAGAAAAATTACGACTATATTCAACAGTACATTAAAGTCACAGAAAATAATTGTTGTTCATACTGTTTAAGTAGTCAGTCCCGGATTGTATGTAAAAATGTCCTAGGTACTTGATTGAATAGTTATAATTATAAATTCAAATCATATGAGATGAGTTACTAAACGAAAAACATTTTGAGCGTCCGTCATATTGAAACAGTTAAACAGATTGACAAATCCTATACATACACGTTTCTAACTAGTTTCAAAGAATGTCATTGCAAAATGTCGTTAAAATTGTTCCAAACACATTAGATATGTATCGTGTAACAAAGATACAGATAAAAAAAGAGCCAAAATACCAAACAAATGCTCAAGTTAAAATAAAACCTCACTTCGCTTGGCCTACCATTATCATCACGGATTTTGAACATGACTTTTTCTTTTCATTTATAAAGCTTATGCTAAAATTTAATTCTACTCACTACTAATACTAATCTGCAAACCAAATGTTCTTCTGTATCTTAAATTCTATCCTGTTAAGAAATCTCGACTGTTGGCTAGCACCTTAATAAAGCAAGATGGAAACGAAAATATATTATTATTACACTTATCAAACAATATTTCTGTCTACAAAACTCATATGCATAACATCATAACATTGGTATTACGGGATTAGCTAGGTTTCGAGGTTATATTAACAATTATAAAATTATATATTTTCAAAGAATTTACTAATCACTTATATATAAAATGCTTCGTGAACGCGTTTTTAGGTCCTAGAAATGTTTTACTTTAATCCCAAGAATTAAATTTGTTGCTTTTTTTGTTTTTAAATGAAGATGCTAATAAACTAATCTAAATGTTTAGAAAAGAATTTTGTATTTGTTTTATATAAAGTATAGTGTTTGATACTTGTGTTCTTTTTGGGTTTTTTTTAGTGAGCACTAATTAATTCAGTAAGTTCATAAATCATATATACACGCTCGAATATCAGCTGTCATAGTTTCAACATTTCATTTATGATTAAAGGCGTGGTCATTGAATCAAATAGCTCTCAACTCGAACGATCGATTTCATCTGGTGTTGCAACAAGGCCTTCATTTCTGTGAAACGACCGTGACAAAAGGATTGAGGGTAATCTCCCTTCTAAAGCGCGCTATCTCCGGACTGCAGCTCCCTCAGAAATTGGGGACTTAACAAAACGTAACCCTCCCTCCCTCTTCCATTGACACGAAACTTTACTCTAGTGCGGACCCACCCTGGACCCTGAACATTTTGATCTTCCTTAATTGGACAGTCGATTTCTCGCCGGCTTGGGTTTTCTTGCTTGTCTTGACAAGGTGAATCCATGACAGTTTCGTTGTTAAAGAGTCCGTCCAATCTTCTCTTCCAATACACAGTTTTAACAATCGTAAAGGGCATGGGGCGTGAAGATGGGAAAATAACTTCTCTTTATTGGTCCATCTCAATGGCTGAGTGGTTAGGGAAGCCTATTCCTGGTTCAAACCGGTAGATTTGATAAGGGTAATCCCTTGCTTAGTACTAATATATTTAAACCATAGAGTTTGAGTATTAAATATTAGGTTTAAAGTCCTAGGTTAAGCTAGCTTGTAAGGTATGTACTGGTATATTAGCACACATTAAAAAAAACTAAATTTTCAATAGAAGTAAAAAATGCATATCATCTTTATAACACGCTAGTAACTGTTTTTTAATAATATGACCAACTTAAGCCTACACATTTTAATTTATGAAATAATAAATGTATAAGTTTATATATATTATATATGTTACTTTGTATTTTGCAAGTTCTTCTTTAAATCACGACCAATAAGGTCGGTATTCACTGATACTAGACCAGGCTGGTGCAATAGGTGTGAATTTTACTCAAAATAATTTTTCATCCTCTCTTCAAGAGATTTATGGTGCATTTGTCATCCCTGCTCGTTTGAATTAAAATTAATAATAATTATTATGAGATTTAATAATATCGATTATTTAAAAAAAATGCAATTTGGTTGTTTAGTTTAACTTATTGTTTGTTCCTCTATAGGGTAGTTTATCAAGTAGTGGTATTGGAATATTCCAATGATAAAAATTGACTTTCAAAAATATATTTTTTAAATAATCATCCTATAATCAAAATTAAAATTAGTTGGTTTATGTTCTTTTTTTCATTTGGTAGCCAAAATGTTTTTTACCGTGTGGTCCATTCAAATATATATACACTAGTGGGGTAAGGATGATTAAGGTTGAATATAAAGGAGTCATACCTACATTTGCGTGGAGGGAGGGTGGAAAACCATTTTGTTAAAACCTTTTATATTAGCTAACTTGATTGAGAATGCAATTAATAAATAGTACTCTTTTTATTTTAGAAGTATTTGATTATTATATAATAAAAAAACTAGTGTGAGAATTGGTAGGTCAGACAGAAAGGCATATGTGATTCTTAGTAGAAAAATATAATGAATATTTAAGACCATTTCTTTACTTGTCTATTTAAATAAACTTTTTTTTTGTGGGCGCTTTTGTTCGAAACTAATTTTATTCAATTTTTCATAAAAAAAACACATCAAACATTTTCATCTCACTTCATTTGCGTTTGAAAATTAGTCCATGAATGATAAATGTCCATATCTTTTAAACTTTTAAAGGAAGGAAAACGTAAGTAGCGAAACATTCCTTTTTTAAAAAATAATATTTCATAAGCACTAAAAAAAAAGAAAGAAACTCTTTTCTCGTTCCATTTCATGCGTCACATCCAATAATAAATTGGTTTTATACACACCATTGAATGTATAGAGTGTTCTCAAATAAAGCAAAACCAATACTTCTCATTCAGTTTATGAAATATGACAGTACATTAAAAACACACACACAAACTTCTATAATGGAAAAACTAAACTGACATGATGGCACCGTATAAAGAAGACCCAGATCATTGCAATGGAACTTAATACACTCATTTTATGGATAGTTATTATTTAACTAAACAGTGCAAATCATCGGGAGAAAAAGGAAGGTCAATAATGTATCATATCAGTTCCTTCGTCGATTCATTATAATGTGTTTCTCTCGATATACGTTGACTATTTATAGATTCTGAGTCAATAATTTGGTTCTTTGCCAAAACACATTATGTACGGGAAAATATTCATATTTTTTGGCCACTACATTTCGATTAACCAATTTTTTATGTTTTTTATTGATTTTTCATCAATTTCCTATTCCTGAGTTTTCAAATCTAAAGTTAATTTTATACCAGGTGATACCTAAAATAGCTCAGAATTTCAGCGTGGGTTCAAACAATATTAGTACGAAGGTTGTGCGTTTATCGTTAAATTTCGCTGTTCTGAGTTAATTTGTATTTTAGTTTTGTGCTCATTTGTTTTTTGTGGAATTTTAACAAACTTATAGCACACAACTTAAATGTAACTTAATCTAGGGCAGCGGCATTTAATGATAAACATTCAACCTTAGCTAAAATATTAAATTGTTTAAACTCGCACACAAATTCAGAATTATTTTATCACCTTAGATCAAATATCCCTTAGATATAAAGGTTTAGGCATGGTCTCATGATAAAAAATCAATAAAATATTAATATTTGGTTGATATAATGTATATATTCGCTGTAGGACTGTATTATTATTATAGGCTGATTTGTCAGGATGGGCTTTGTAGGTTGGGTTAGGTGGCGTCAAATAATTGTATCGGTTATTTATAGTCCTTGATTGAGTAGGAACTTATTTACATATACATTGGGATTTAGTTGATCAAGTTAGGTTAATGTAATTGAGATAGGTTCCATCTATTGTGAGCGTATTTACATACAAGAGTCCACTTCCTATCTTAACCTTGATGTTACGTCTCTACAGTAGCCCCATGGCTTCTTTGGTGCTGACTGACAGCTCACAGCTGACAGTTAAAAGCTTTTAAATGTTACCAGACCAAATAATGTATCCTTACGCCGAACCAAATGATCTGCGAAAACATGTGTTTAGCAGCTGTTACTTCTGACAGTCAAAATTTAGGTATTATACCTACATGTTGACTGTCAGAAGTCAGCTGTGAGCTGTCAGTCAGCACCAAAGAAGCCATGGGGCTACTTTACATACATTTTAACTCTCAGAAGTGACAGCTGCTGAACACATGTTTTTTGCTGATTGGCGTAGGGATAGATAACTTGGTCTAGTAGCTTTTCAAAGCCGTCAGCACCAAAGAAGTAGTGGGGCTACTGTAGCTATAGTGAAGACTGACAAAGCTTCAACTATACTGCGACTTTATGGTCACTTGGCTCTTGAAAGGTTTGGGGAGCTTTAACTCCCCCGTGGGATGAAGGGACTACCACATCCGGATTATTCTTTCTCTCCACGGGTACACTTAATAGAACATGTGTACTTGGATCTTCCCACGCGTATTTACAATCTCGTGGAGAAATGGCATACTGCTTATACAACAGTCGGTGATGGCATGAACATGATAGAATAATACGGCTCACTGCTGCCTGTCTCGTAATGCACGGAGGCCGTTTAATTTTCCTACTATAGGTATAAGCCTTACGGAACTCTGCTGCAAAGAGAGAGAAAAAACGTGGGTTTTAATCCTGGCCGAGTATACTGAGGGGGCTTTTATTATCTACTCTTCCCACTTTTCCAATCTTACTCCATGCAAATGTGGGTAAATTTACTCTAAATTTGAACTTTGTAATTCTATCACGAAATTGTGAATTTAATATATACGCTTATCAACTTAACGGGTATGGAGACGTGGTTGAACTACCCACATCGGTGGACATGTGGACAAAATGTAAGGTTCATATAGTTTAATTTTTCGGTGACGGGAAGGTCTGGATTCGAATCCAAGCCTGATGTGTTTGAAGGGAGTTTTTATTAAATATTCACCCCTTATCCATACACGCCAATGTGGTTGTATTTCCAAGAAAGCTATTCCTCCCTTATCGCCACCCCTTAGCTTAATTGAAATGCGTGTAGTCAAGACGCGTATTAAGATGCAGTGGAGTGAAATAAATTAGCTTTCCAAGAAGTAAGTGCGTGTATCTTCACACTGGTTGGCGGTGTAGCCCATTTAAAAAAAGTGAGTATCAAACAATCGCTTGATTTTGGTTGGAAGAACAGTTTAGAAAATTCAAACATATTTATTTGCGGCCAGCATGTATAATAGTTAACCAGATTATTTGTGCTATTTTATATGTATTTATAATATATATCAAAAGTGACAGCTGCAGATAACATGACTCTATGTATGAAAATATTTAAAATGTTTTACTAACTTTAGTAACCACCAGATACTGTTCTTCCTACCAACATCAAGGTATACGTTCAATGTTTTCTTGTAATAGTGCTAATTTTTAAACACCCTGTATATGGCAAAATCAAATAAAATTATCTGAAATATTCAAAAAGTACTTGGATAGGTACAATTAAAACCATATTATTAGTATTTCTAAAACACAAATGATTTAAATCCCTTTTTAAATTTTAGCAAATATATGCTTTGAGTAAGATTAAAATCCCTCCACGTTCCAAAGCTGTTTCTAGCATCTCCAAACAATACTTTGGCTTACGATGAAAATAAAAACACAAAGCACGAAAGGGGGGCAAAAAAAACAGAGATGAATGCACTAAACACAGAGAGACAGAAAGTAGGTCTATTTTGGGCCCTCCAACTAATGCACTTATCTTCTTTTCATTTTACCCGAGATGGAAGCGCGGATATGGATTGGCTGTAATTCAATCACGTTCCGAATTAATCTCTTCTTTTCAAAGTCTGACATTTTGTCCCGTTGTTTTTTTGTAGTCGTTCGGTATATCTGGACTGATAGAATAATATGCGCGAGCTTTTATAAAATAGAACAGGAGAAGGAATTATGCTTGCCACCATTACGGATATATATATATCTAAACAATAACAATATAATTTTAAACTTAAGATGAACTAGTTTAGTCAACACGTTATACCCGGTTGGACTGTTCACATTTTAACTACGCTAAGGGAGTTGAGATGAAAAAGGAAAAATTTATAGGAAATGTACCTAATTTTGAGTTAAGGAAGAGTGGGAAATGATTTATAAAAAAATATCCCTTGTTTTACTCGCAGTAGGGATTTATAGCTCAACATCACCTTCAAGAAGAAGCTAGACTAGATGAGCCTGATATTTAAACAGTTTCGACCATAGTACGGTTATAACATTATTTATTTCATTTATTTATGCATGACCAATTAATATTTTTGTAAATTTACATATTCTCTTTGTATAGGAGTCTAAATGTTTATTGAAAGGCAAATTGAAAATATTCAATCTTTTGTGAACATTTTTCAATATCAAAGTCTTTGAGCATTTCTTTTTAAATTAACTGAAATCTAAACTAGTTTTCTCTTTCTAATGAGCTATTTAGGATTATCTTGTTCTTGGGGTCTAACATTACATGTTTTTAAGGCAGAGAATATGATGTAGTTAGCTACAGTTTAATTTTCATTAGAAAGTTATTTTATAAAATACAAACTTTTTATGATGCCCACATTGCTAACCTTTTATTATATTACTAGTGTTATTTTATAGTTATTGATAATACCTATCATAGTTGACATCTGTAAATCACATGACTTGCGTGTCAATAGGTGAAAGTATATCTAGTAATTTTTATTGATGTTAGATAGTGTTATTATTATTATTATTATTATTATTATTTAGCATCGCGTCTTACTAACCATTCGGGCTATACGCTTTAAGTACTAATTACGCTAATGGATTAGGAATTAGGAAGGTTGAATTAGAGGAAGTGAACCCGCATTTGCGTGGAGGGAGAGTGGAAAACAATTAGGAACCACCACCCCCGGTTCACCCGACCGAGATTTGAACTTCGATCTCCCCGTCCTCAGCAGTCGAGCTCAACACTAGCGCGTTAGCCAACTACGCCACCGAGGCGGGTTAGATAATGTTCTTCACGTGAAAATTGAACTGTATCAGGAACTATTAGAAACACATCCCGGGTGCAATTCTCATTCTGTGACGTCATTTTCGTCATATTATGGGCAATATGAATTATGTTTTTGAATAGTATTGAATCCGGACCAAACATTAATTTCAATATATTTTTAATTAAAAAATTAAAAATTATATTGCTACATTCCAAAAATTGTCTATGCTACCAAAATTAAAGTTAGGGTTTGATGAGAAGTTAGAGCACCTCTTTCTCGACATTGAGGCTAAGGTTCGACTCTAACCACCTTCACTGATCTTCATCTTTAATATGATACTATGTAACCTGGGTGAATATTTAAGCCAGTTATCTCAAATCCATTATTCTCCTGTTCTCTCAGATCAGGCGAAGAATTATGGAAAGAGTGATTGTATGGCTAAATAGAATTACAGAGAACTTTTCTTTATGGTGGAATGAAGCTCGCCCCCTAACCGGCTCCCCCTCCCCTCCCCCCAACAAATATACAGGTATTGGTTTTCTACAAAGGATGTGAACTACGTCTCTCGGTCGATAAAATTTGGCTGTCGAGAGAGTGGTCTTTCAACAAAAAAGGGAACCGAGGTCGACCGGCCATTTTGTTCCTTTCGCTACCCCCATCTCTCCCCGCTTCACCTGACTGTCTCTTTCTTTCGTTTGTAAGCGGCGACAAATCACCTGAGCCCTAACATCCAGTCAATTCATTTAGTCGATAGCGTTCTCTTCTAGGAAATCTCAGTGATCAAAGAATAGGCATTGCAATGGGCGTAGAAAAGTTAGGGTTGGGAAAATGTGGACCCTCCACCCCCACCCCCAACCCCCTGAAAATTTGTAGACCCCCTCCCACCTCCTTCAATAGAATGTACTCCTCAAAGTGGGGCCACAACTTATACCTATTAAGGTTTTATTAAGGTATTACTAATATAATAGTATTCAACATTCAGATATACACAAAACCTTGCTATAAAATTATACTAGGGGGCATATACATATAAAGAATTCCAAAATCTAGGGGTCTGCGAAGCTTTGACTTGGCTTCGAAACTTCGAAACAAATATAAACTTCGACTTAGGTTCGAAAATAATTCCGGCTTCGGAGCTTTGTCAATAAAATATTGAGAGCTAAAATACTCTATTTATAGTTAACTATTACCATTTATATATGATATATTGCAATATTATTTTATTTTGAAAAAATCCTAAGTAATTGAATTGTAAGTTGTAATATAATTTGATTTATTAGATTAAAATTAAATATTAGTAAAAATAAGTACAATAAGACTTTTTCTAAATAATTTCAATACATAAAGTTTAATAAACAAAAATATAATAGATTTGTATAGTATAATAAACTAAAATTAACAAAAAATCGAACTTTGATTCGGCTTCGAGAATATTTCAAATATTCGATTCGAGCTTACTTTGAATTGAAAAAGTGGACTTAGCACACACCTACAAAGATCTTTTAACACCGATTTTAATTTAATATTCAATGGAACGACATCGGTGGTCACATGGTCTAACGCGTAACTCTCGTGTTAGTTTGTATTGCCAATAATAAGTAGATCGGGGTTTTAATACCGATCTAGTGTACTTAAGGTGTTGTTCCCTAAGTGGTTTAACATTCTCCCACCACGCAAATGCGAGTCTATTTCGTATAAATGTATAGAATACTCGTCCCTAACCTATTATAGCATCTAAAGTATGGGAATAGTACAAACAAGTAGTAAGACACGATGTAAAATAGTAATAATAATGCAATGGGTGCGTTTAATTTGGTAAGTTTAACAGATTAAGAAATTAAATTAGTAAAAGAATACAGTCGGGTAATGCATGCTATTACTCGGATAGTAAGTTGTTGACAAGTCACCTGTTCTCAACGAAAGTAAAACTCAGAATAAACAAAACAATAATTTTACCGGTTGTTCTCTATGGATGGGAAAAGTGGTCTCTTAACTTACATAACGAAAATAAATTGATGTTCGAAAACAAGGTGCTTAGGAAGATATTTGGTCCAAAAAGAGATGAGCCCACTCTGGAGTGAAGGAGTTTACATGATGGAGAGTTACATACCCTGTACTCATCACAATATAATTGTAGGATATTAAAACTAACGGTTAACAGGACATGCAGCGCGAATGGGAGAGTCTAGAACCGTGTTCAGAGTATAGACTGGCAAACCCAAATGGGTAGAGACCCTTAGGAATGTCTAAACGCAGATGAGAAGATATTATTAGAATGAATCTGAAAGGAATAGAATGTAGTGAGGTGAACTGGTTAGAACTAGCTCAAAATATGGATAGGTGGCGTGATTTTGTAAGTGTGGCAATGAACTTTAGAGTTGCCAGTGCCTTATAAATAGTAAGTAAGTAACAGATTAGTATACAACTCAACCACAAATGCCTCTCTCCAATTACCCCCCTCACGGCCCACCCCCAAACACATAATATGTACAAATAGAGCTGTATTGAAAAGATAATAGAGTTTTTTGGTCACTGCATCTTACTACTCTTTCGGGTTTTATGTATATGTACTAATTACGTTAATGTGATAGGTATAGTTAAGGTTGAACTTAGAGGAAGTGTAGCCGCATTTGTATAAAGGAAGAGTTGAAAATTATTTAGGGGTAATCCCTAGAACACCCAACTGGGGTATTTGAGTTATCGTCAGTCCAACCAATTGTGATATTACCTACTTTTAGATCATTCTACCACTGAAACGGGTGATATTATAGCGTATATATTACGTAGACTTTCTAGTGTACCCTCCCTAGAATAATTGACTGTCAATAGTTTTGGTTATAGCACAAAGAAAAAGTTATTTTCATGAAAACTTAATATTTTTCTGTTCCGCGTATGTGAAGTAAATATTAAAAACATGACCGGAATACAGGTTAAGACGTCAGTCTCGTACTATTCTGGACTGACAGTGACGGTGAGGTCAAGGTTCGAACCTCGGAAGGGTGAAATTAAGGTCGTTTCCCGGATGTGATGCGTCACAATGTGGATTCCCCGTCTCTTCATAATAATACAGGCTATTTTATCCAAGCTGGTTTCTTTTTCCTTACTAGAAATTCACAATTAAAACTGATAAATCGCTGTAAAGCCTTAAAATAATATTGTAAATGAATGGAAAGAACATCAAGAACATCACATAGGAATAGTTTTTAGAAAAATTCACCCTGTACCTCGCCACTGGTAAAGAATTAAATATAATCAAAGCTATCATTATTCTTTTGATCGTTTTATTCGTATAAGACCCCTATAAGAAAAATATGGTTCCGTTAAAATCAAGACAAGTTGATATATCTATTTTAAATAAAATTTTAATAAGTACTGACCCTCTTACAGTAAGGCTCTCTGAAATACTACTCCCAAGGATTTGAAACATGTTTGTGAAATCTCACAGTGCAACTATTATGTTGTTCACTCTGTACATAGTCCATTTTCATAAGAAGGGCCTTTTAAAAAGAACAAACTTATTTTTTAGTCAACATCGATTGTGAAAGCCCTAAGTACACCCGACCGGGATTCTGTCCCCAATATCTCTGTCATCGGCAGTCTAGTCTATTGTGAGAGTGACGTCTTAGATCATGTGGCCACCGAAGCAGGTTTTACTATATTATTATTATTACTATTAGTATTATTATTATCACCGCGTCTTACTACCCGTTCGGGTTATACGCACTTACGCTAATGTATAATGGTAGGGTGATTGTGAGATGAAATTGAGGACCAAAAGTTTAACGTGGAATCCGAACCACGGTGCAGTTTACTATATTATTAGTGTTATTTATAGGTATTTATAATATATATCAAAAGTAACAGCTGCGTATCAGATGACTTAACGTATGAAGGATGTGGTATCGAAAGAAATTATCGAAAATGTACTCATTAAATATATTGGAAGAAAAGTATTGATACTGTACTAGTATCGAAAGAAAAGTATCGATAACACTAAGTATTGGTATCGAAACGCACATAAACTTTTATGCCTCGTCTGCTTGGGTTACTTTTGAGTTGACTAAAAAAGATTATTTTGTTTAGTTTATGATGACAGTGCTTATTGGTTAATAATAATATTTAGCACCGCGTCTTACTAACCATTCGGGTTACACGCTTTAAGTAGTATACTGATTACGCTAATGGATTAGGAATTATAAAGGTTGAATTAGAGGAATTGAACCCGTATTTGCGTGGAGGCAGAGTGGAAAACCATTTAGGAATAANAAACCCCCCCCCGTTCACCCGACCGAGATTCTAACCTCAATCTCCCCGTCCTCAGCAGTCGGGCTCAACACGACTAGCACGTTTGCCAACTACGCCACCGAATCAGACTGTATTGATGAACAAAAATGAAAGAACGACTATGAATTATGATGAGCTAAAAGAGATTGAACTCGAGTTTCTTCTTGCTTGTCATGCAGAAAATGAGTGAGAAATGAGAAATAGTGCCATTTGTTCTTCCACCACAGTTCACCATAGTAAACATTTAATCCATGAATGAGTGAAAATAACAACAACAAAATTATTTCTTTCGATACTGATCTGATACCGGAGTGTGAGTACTAATATCAATAAAAGTATCGGAATAAAGTGTATAGTAAAAGAATACTAATATCGAATAGAAAATATCGATATTAGTAAAGTATCGATAACATTTTAGAAAACATTCTAAAAATTGTTGAAAGTTAGGAGTGGTTATAATTAAAAGTTAAGACTTAGATAGATTGCACTTGAAA
>CABFVX010001837.1:17567-43180 GCA_902151425.1 Timema shepardi | reverse complement strand
CTCTATATGTGCCTAAGTTTTTTTTAATGTTTCATAAATAGTAGTAATAAAAGTTATTTTAACAAATGTTTACTCCTACAATATTGCGTTACTTTTAAATGAAATACACACGTGAAAGTTAATATTCATTCAGAGTGTTAGTAAAAATAAAATCCAAGTGAAATTACAAGCATGCAAAAATAATAATAGTAACCATATTCCTTTCTACGGTGTATTTTTTTTATTTTATTACTTGACTCGATGTTTAATATTATGCATGTTCAAAGCCTTTAATTTTTTTCCCCTCTTGCTCGCACTTGTTCTGAGAGCGCTTCTAGTTTATTCTCTGCCCAAATTATCCCAGCAAAGCGCCTCCCCTTCCTAAAACCTTCCCCCCATACTTCTACTCCCAAATCCTTCCCCCCTGCCCTCCTCAAAACTCCCCTTTGGCCCAACAGAGCAAAGCAAGGCTACACATTTATAGGGAAGGTAATCCTCTAAAACTCCATCAAGGACCGCTTCCCATCCCACTTACCCCTACCCCTTCCCCTCCTCTCGCTCTTTTCCTGTGCTGAGGTTATAGTATAGGTTTGCATTTAGCTTACGAGTTAAGTATGTACACAAGCACCAAGCAAAATGTGAAGAGCGAGTTTTGAAATCCTGCACAGCAAGCTGCGTTTTCACTCTTGTGTATATGAACACTGCTGTGGAGGTTTTAAGGGGAATCGTTATGTCGCCGTGGGAGAAACGTGTTATCTCCATGACGTAGGTGAAGTCACTTTTTTTTTACAATTAAAACAATTATATTTATAAAAAACGACTATTTTGAAACAAGTATTGTGATTTTTATTATTGCGTTTCACTACCTGTTCAGGCTATAGCATATGTAATACACTCTAATGTAGTAATGAGGGGTAATGGAGCATTTGCGTGGAAGGAGAATGGAAAACTATTTAGGGAAAATCACCCCTAGTATAACAGACCAGGATTTCAACCCTGGTTTCTCTGTCATTTGAAGGCTGGTCTTTCATGAGGGTGACACTCAGACCATTACACCAATGAAGCGAGTAAGTATTATAGTGTTCATAAGTGTATCGGAAGTATAGTTATAATGCACACTTCATGGAAAGTACTTGTTATCAGTGAATCAAATTGTCTAATACCCGTTTGGGGGTCACGTGATCTAAGTTAAGTAGTCACTCTCCCGGTAAACTAGACTGCTGATGACGGGAAGATCGGGGTTTTAATCCTGGCTGGGTGGCTTTTCCTTAATAGTTGTCCTCCATCCCCCCACGCAAATACGGGTACACTTACTCTAAATTCAACCTTCCTCAGCACTAACACATTGGTATAACTAAAACTTATCCGTAAATTCCGAACGAGGAGTGGACGTGATACTAAAATAAAATAGAAAAATATATTATAACGAGAGAGATTTTCTTAAGAAAAAGATGTATTTTCAGCATTTGCAAGAATATAAGATCACATGATGAGACAACTTGACTTTTGAATATGGAAGTTAAATGTAAGCACCAGCTATGAGGCTAGTGGTAAATAAGTTACACCCCAATGGTGAAACTAGCTAATATTAATTAATGAATTGGACAAATTTTAGATCTTTCCGTGAATTGGCTTCTTCGCTTGACCATTTCACGAAACGAACAAAAATCGCATTAACTCTTGTCCATTTCATGAATTTAAACTTATTGTTACTATCTATTATAAGTTTAACTGAAACTCGTTTTAAGATATTATCTTAAACCAACCCAGCTTAACCTAAACTTCTATTCAACTAAAACTATTAAAAGTTAAATGAACTTCAAGACCCAAGACCGTAGTGGGGTTCAAACCCCACCCCCTACCCTCAAAATTTTATGAACAATATATATACAGTCAACTCTCGATTCTACGATCTTTCACGGTTCCCTGGAAAAGGGTCGTTATTTCGAAGTGGTCGTTATTGGAATTTTAACAGATTTGGTTCCACCTCTGACCTTCCTACGAAAAAATGGCATTTTTTAGACAATACGTGAAAAAGTAAATAAAATAAAACCTACCTATTTCTTGAAGAAGGTACTCCTTTCACTCATTTCGTCAAAATTATAAGTTTGTATCAAATTTTTTAAAAAATAGCGTGGGTCATCAAAAATCGTTCACAAAATCCAACCAAAAACGTAACCAAATCAAAATAACAATTTTAAACAATAGAATGGGTCGTCAAAAATTGTTCACAAAATTGTTCACAAAATCAAACCAAAATAGTAACCAAATCGAGAATCGAAATAACAATGGCAAAAGCAAGTCTGGCGCGTGAAGTAGCGGCAGTCGCGCGCGGGGAAACATTGTCTTGCTCGTGGGAGCGGGTGGACAGAGTCAACTGATATTGGCTGGCATTGATGAGGTGGTGTCTTTTTTTTTATACCTGACCCACCCCAGTTACTAGTAATACAGTGCTCACAAAGATAATTGCAACGCAGTGACCTAAATAACAACAAACACATTTTACAGCCGATTTCCTTAAACTTTTCAACCTTTTTTCCCACATTTTTCACGGTTCCCCAAAAAAAGGGTCGTTACTTCGAGAGGGACGCTATTCCCGGGGTCGTAGAATCGAGAGTTGACTGTATATGACTTTATTTATGGTTCAAATAATATCAAAATTAAGATTTAAGTAAAAATTAGGGGGTTTTGTTATCATAAAAAGCACTTCAGATAGCTTCTAGAGGTGTTTAATGTTTAGAAATTTTCCTAGCATGCAGCCGTCTTCGCTTCTCCATTTCATGGACCGGGCAAAAACTTGTCCAGTTCATAAACTGGATAACGATTGGAGCTTAAATGTCAATGAAATAGTTCATGAACTAGACTATTTTTTGCCCATTTCGCGAAATAGTCTGGGGGCGAGGCCAGTTCACGGAGTGGGCAGAAATTTACCCGATTCATTCACTGGACAAATTGATAATTGAGATGTAATATGGAAACCAATTATGGGCTTAGGCATAGTTATCAGAAATTGAAGTTTAAATTGATCGACTATGGAGTTAATACATTCTTCAGCTTGGCTCTGAACCTGTTGAGAGGGGTAAAGTTTGGTGGAGGGGTTAATCGAGGTAGTAGAAAGAGGGGGTAAGAGGGGTTGGGGTTGGAAAAAGGGGGGGGGTGTATCTAAAGGGCGTTACGAGAGCCGTGCTTATGTCCACACCGTGTGCTACTCCAAACTACAAATTAACAACCACCGTCAGATAAATTATACACAATCGACCAACTTCATCTTCAACCGGTAGACTCCCCCCAACCCTGTTTAACCCTATACTCTTGGATCTCTCTCCACTTACCATCTTTTAGAACCACCAGCACGCCAGCTTAGCAGAATATAGCTCCACGAATAAACTCTCGGTTTACTTTCTGATTAAGCAAACTTGTGATATTTTTTTTTTTAAGGGAGCCATTTAAAGCAACATTAAACTAAAACTAAAAGGATTATTACGTCAGAATTATTTTTAGATGAGGTCTAAAAAAATTTCACACCACGTTTTACTACCCTTCAGGCTTATCCACATGATTACGCTAATGGGGTAGGGATGAGGAAGGAAAGGATAGTAGGAAAAAAATTTAGGAAAAACAACCCTCAGTACACCCGACTGAGACTTGAACCCAGATCTCCTGGTCACTGTGAATCCAGTCTATTGCAAGAGTGATGCGTTGATGAAACCACTGATATGGATCTGTTTTAGTAAAATGATGATTTTGAGACTTTTTATAATCACTACTCTTTTAATTCATACAATCTAATGAGCAATGAATAATAACTATAAACGATTTAATTTACCTAAATAAGGGAAGAGGCTGGATACCTTAGTTCCGTCTATGGAGTGTCTGTCTACTTAGATAAGAGACCCGGGCTCGATTTCCAGCATGTTTTATAAAAAAGTCACTGTTGAAATTGTGGCTTCCCCTCTAGCTGTCCAATATGTCTGATTGACATGCTACAACTGTCACTAACACGTGGTTGTTCACCCATTTCATAGTTTGTGAACCGTGTGGTGATAATGTACTAAGTTATGTAAGAAAGTGCGCATTAACACCTTCCCCTTCCCCTGAATAAAATTGAACAGGGAAACATTGATGAGTTTTAAGGAAACGCATACTGATTCTAATTTATATGTATGTATAACATCATTCTGCAAAAACTATCGCCAATAATTCATGATGGATTAAATAGCTAAGCTATTATATTTGTTAATCGCGGTTATAGCCACATTTAATAATGTGAGGCTCTTAACTTATGACTTATGACTCCTGGATAAATATTAATTTGGTAGATATATATTTATATCTGGTGGATAAGTCAAAAGTGCGTATTATCACTGCCAGATAGCATTTATCTTCCAGATAAAATGTATTTATACATCACATTTTTTATCGGGAGGTTTAAGTATTTGATAACTTCTATTTGGAAGTTAAAATGGTTGTTGCCATATTGACTCGTTTTTTGCCCAGGCTCTAACTATATAAAGTTAGAACATTTAATTTACACTTTTATATAAACTGACAAGATATTTGTAGAGCTTGTCAGTTTATATAAGAACAGCTTATCAAAATGTGAGTACAATAAATGAAATTTTGTAAACGTTGTACACAACTATTGCACACATTTTGGCAGGCACCGAAATGAGTACTTTGCAAGACATTTTAGCTTCTGCGCCCACGTCACGCCATCTGTTTCGCATTCGTTTAGCCGCCATTATTTAACAAATGTTGAGCGTTCTTACCACACGTTAGGTTGTAGCGCTATCAACAGGGCTTATACGCATGCGCGCACCAGTAAAAACAGTACCAACCTAGGGTGTTTTTAATAAAAATATATTCATCCTACAGATAGCTATCTGGCAGATAAATTCACTTCATAAGAAGTGTAAAACATTAAAGTGGCTGATGACTTTTATCTGATAGATAACTTTAATCTCCCAATAGCAATATCCATCCGGTTGTCATAAGACCGGCCGGCACTTAGTGATTTATTTTCGACATGTTTGATGTCTATTATAAGTTCAACTATCGCCGGTCAGCTAATAATTTTAGGGTCAAGCATCTGAAATGCGAGGTATTTCTTGTATATCCGCACGTAGACCCATAAATGCTGACACTTATTGCGAGAGCATTTAATCTGTGAGAAGCGATATTCAAGCCTCGCGTGGTTTTGTATGACGTGGATCTAGGTCAGTTGATTGGTGCTTAATGCCGTCATTGGAGTCTCCTAGTTGGCAGATTCTAGCTAGTGTGTATCCTAGAGCAGAGCGGTTAGTTCCAGGCAATCAGTTCCAGACAGTTGGTGTAGAGTGTTGTTTCGTGCAAATGGTTTTAGACAGTTGTCAAGTGTGTATTAAGATGATTCCGTGTAGCGGCGACGTTCCTCAAGCGCCATAAGTGTGTAACCACGATTAAGACATTGGTTAAGACAGTGGTTAAATAGATGTGAGCCAATTTCTACCAAGAGAAGTGAGATACCTCATACCATGTCAGGCGTTGAAGATGTTAACCGGGGATGGCTGAACGACTCGATAGATGGTGTCAGGAGTTCGACAGCACTATATGAAAGCAGATTGCTTTGGGAATTAAACCAACAGTAGTGTATGTGATTGATTGTGTTTTCTTGAGTCTCTTGCTTAGACCCCTCACTTACAACATGATAGCCATCAGTCACGAATATTTAAATGTCTAAGTGAAATAGTGAGCCCGTAGCCTTAACATATTAGAGTCAGAATGGAATGTTAGTGTGTAATAAGTTCGGCCATACCCTTACATATTTGCGTCGGACAGTGCGATAAGCTCGGCAAGTCCTTTTACAATATCGTATTCCTTAAATTGATAAATGACACCTGGACACGGTATTTGAACCCAGGACCTTTGGCTTGACACGCCAATGCTCTACCACTGAGCTATCCAGGAATCGTCCCGTATCCAGGGTCATTATTTACTCATATTTTAAGGCAGTGTCTGTGATGGACGTGTGGAAATCGTCGGCTATATATGAATGATCAATCAATATCGCGAGCCATAAGATAACGCATCCAATTAAGAATGACCCTGGGAACGGGACGACTCCTAGATAGCTCAGTGGTTAGCACATTGGCGTTCTAAGCCAAATGTATTGGGTTGGATTCCCTTGTTCAGATGTCATTTATCAATTTAAAGAGTATCTAATAATTCCGTTTAGATCCATCCCTGGCCTGTCAAGTCATGGTCACGCATGCTAACTGCTCGCTTAACCATTCTATACAAATAGATAATGGCTTTTTTTTTATGAAAAAATTTTCGTGTAGGGAGAACGGAAAGCCATTTTGGAAAAACCACCCTCACTACACCCGACTGAGATGGGCGCTTCAATCCCACTGTTATCGGTAGTCAAGTCTACTGAGAGAGTGGTTGGTGCCTTGGACCATGCGCTCACCGAAGCGGATTTCAATTATGTTGTTCTTATTTTTTTCTTGTTCCTTCTTATAAAGAGTATTTAATTTAAAAGTGTAGAAATGTTTAATATTTTTAATTAGAATTGAAATAAATAATTGATGCGCATCACTTATCACTCATATATTATTATAGTGTAGATCTTGTTTTATCTGGTTTGACGTCTACACCCTGGTCGGATGTATTAAATACGTTTTATCCTGAAAGACTTGCCCCTCTTTCTTCACGCAAATTAAATATATCTCACAAAAGTTTCTACTTTCTCGTCCCTACACTATTAGTGTAAGTAGCCTACTTTCTGGATATCCAAGACGGGTAGAGAGGCGAGGTGAAAAAATATATATTTAATAAAACTCCATGGTGGGAGCCCGTAAGTGAACTATACCGATCAAGTGACAGCCACCGTTAGCAAAGATAGTGCCAACAATTGCGAATAGGGTGTGTAATGTGGTCAGCACAATGAACCCTCCAGCAGTTACTTTCAGTTTTCTAAACCATAGCTGCTAATTATTTACTCAAATAGTTCCTCATTTGTCCTCATGAGGCTTCACAGATATATTTTTGGAAGCGCTGGGGATTGAACCCTGAACCTGTAGCTTAATTGTCATATTAAAATTATTAATGTAGTTAACAAACCCTACATAAAATTTTAATTAATCAAGCATTGTAAATACGTATTTCAGTATGTTCATTGTTTAACAATAACAATAAACTAATTACAAAAATAATGTAAAACAAAGCCATTTAAATTATTAAAAAGAGGGAAAAGAAAGAATACGCATTTTTTAATTTTGATATTGCATACACCTCTTTGCGCTGAAAAACATGAATTAGAAAGTATTGGAAATTTTACCTTACCAGACATAACTTTTTACCTCCACTTTGTTCCAACGTACTCATAGCCTTAATGCCGTTAGAAAAGAGTACTTTGCTGGGGGTACAGCTAGTTAGAATGACCCCACTTTACGAGCAGTATAGAACAAAAAAAAGAATGGGAAAATTGTGGAGCACAAGAGCGGTGGTGGGGGTGGCCGGGACTGAAGAATAATGAAATTTCTCTTGTAGCGGCGACACAGCTAATAAAAATTAAAGTACGGTGGATTGGATGACAATAGCCTACCCTGCTTCATTTTAAGGGGTTGAGGGTGTGGCTTTGGGCGGGGGGGGGGGGAAGAGGTTGTTTCCGACATTAACAATCTAGAGAGAAAGTTTTGTGTGTATGTGCTTCCATAGATCAGTGTTCGAATGAAGCCAAACTAACTAGCTCTTGTTAACACAAACGAAAATTTAACCAAACGAAATAAAAATTCTCGACAGAAGCATTTAGCTTCATATCGGTATTGTTTTAGTTATTGCCTCGTATACACTAGGGATTCTTTTCAGACCTAGTTCAAAGGAGAAACTTCCACAGAAAATATCATGTCAACTATTAAGGTGCGGCAGAAGGTAGTGCAAGCACTTTTACAGTTTTTATAGAATTGAAATTTTTTGGCCAAAATAACTCAAATATTTCTCAAGTAGCAAGATAGAGTTTAGTTTTCTGCACATGCTAATATCAACAGATCTTTAATATCGGTCGAAAGTGTCCTGAAATTTTGGCAAAACTGTTTGTCTTTATTTAAAAAGTTTTGACAAAATTCTAGGACACCCTTGACAGATATTCAAGATCTGTCAATATTAGAATGTGCAGAAAACTAATCTCTATGTTGCTACTGGAGAAATATTTTATTTATGTTGGCCAAAAAATGTAATTCTATAAAAACTGTAAAATTACTCGCACTCTCTTAGTAGAGTAACTAGTGCAGTAGCGCTACAAAAACTACAAGGGTTTATTTATTTCAATGGTAATTTTTTCATCCCTGTTGCAACCTCTGTGTATTTACAAAGTTGATTACAAGGAAAAAGAATGAGAATATTTTACAAGTTTAACAAATCAGTTTATTAATTAATATTCAAACACGTCAATAGGAAGTACATAGAACTACAGTTAGAAACTATTCAAACCACCCATTGTTTAAACATAAGAATATGAATGGATACAATAATATAAATAGCTCGACAAAGTGGCATCAGGTATGAAGCACCTAGGTACACCCTTTAACCCACACATATAGGTCATAGGTGTAAATAAGAAAGCTTGTAAATCGTTTAAGTAGGACAAGTACTAAGTCATCAAAAAGGCAGCAACTTTAAGGCAATATAAATAAGTGGCGGTAATCAAATATAATTACAAATTTACCATACATGATTTTACTTCTGCCTGCTGACTGAGACTTCCAGCTACTACTCTTGATAAAAATTATAAAGAACTAAGCCACACAAATTTAGTCCTAATTTAAAGGGCTACAAGGGAAGTAATTAACATGAGATATCTAACGTAAGTAAACTCCATGGTGAGTTATACATTACAACGTTATAAGCTCCTAGAAGAGAAACTATTATTTTACAACTAGTACAAGGCGAACTACCAGGGATATAGACGCTACAGATATTATGGCCGGACTCTTCCTGATTAATACTGCCTGAGCAATCAATAGTGTATTTATTCTGTTACCCTGGAAAGGGGACAATATTACTAGACCAAATAGTGATTGTTTTCGACTAACGCTAAAGGTGCCACAAGGAGCCTGTAGACTAACTGACAAAACCCAGTGCCTGCCAGTGCACAGTTAGACACATCAGAGACAAGTGTCAGTTACATACCTTATTAGGTCGTGAAACAAAGCAATAGATAACTGGTATACTGCATTACTTTATTCTATTATTTAAACTAGCCGCAGCATGGTCATATAGTATAAGGAGTCTAATCTTGACCCTAATATTAGCGAATAAGCCTAATAAGCCTAAAAAGGTAGTGCATAAAGCTATAAACTATGCCATATGGGCATAGGGAAATAAGTCAGTAGTACTGACATACAAAAACTACGTCATATAGACTTAGAACAATAGAGCTCAAAGCTCAACAAAATAAACAATACCTTCAGGCCATAGAGAAACAAGTCAGTAGAACTGACATACCAAATGTTAAGTCAAGCTCAAAGCTAAACCAAATATTACGACATCCTCATTACTTATAGTATCCACCGTAGCTTCTCTGCGGCGAGGAGGTGACACCTATGCCTCAAACATCGTGGTCTTCAGTACGTCGTCCTAGCAGATGTTCGTGAATATCTTCCAGCATTTCCTCCGACGAGTGGTTACAATAGAATATATATACGTGAACCGAGGACAGGCCTATTTATACCAGTGGGACTAATAAAATTTGACAATGTTTTCTCCGAGTACGAAGAGGGGGTGGTAATCATTACACCTCAGGCCACCCGACCCCTAGCGCTAGCCTACGACTGTTGGTATCTTCTGGAATGAAGCATCTCTCATTTACTCGTCGTCTGGTTCAGGTGTTAGATGTGTGCGTGTTGGTCTGCCAAGCCGAGTTTCCTCGTTCGCTGGGGCAATTTTTGATGGATGAGAATTGGGCGTCTCTCGCTTGTGATGTCGCAGTGAGTCGATATCTCCCGCACAGGATTAGAACTTATTATATCTGGTAGTAATAGATGTAAACTTTTATAGGGTTGCATTGGGCTTACGTGTTAAAAAATAATTAACACGTTACACTGTCTTAGGATAGTTGTGTTATCTAAAAAAAATTGTTATGATGTTAAAAAAACTGTTTGTCTTTGTCCATACTAAGACTTAAATTAAATCTCGAAATTACAGGTCCTACACCAGATTAAAAAATTATACCAGTACGCTGCCAAACAATAAGTTAGAACTTTTTTTTTCCAAACTCATAAGATAAGAAATTCTTCTTTTAATGTGCTACTGTAGGTTATTAGTGTTTTTAATGTGAATATTTTAAATAACATAGTTGTCACATTTTTAATACCATAAGTAGTGGTGCGCGAATCTTGGTAACTTCGACTTGGCTTCGAAATAAACAGTAACTTAAACTTCGCTTCGAAACAAATTCTGGCTTCGAAGCTTAGCCAATAAAAAATATTAACAGCTAAATTACACCGTTTATGTTCAATTATAGCTATTATGAGTAGTTATGTACATTAAAAATTGATATTCATACAGTATGTAAAACATAAACAGAAATTGAATTGCGTTTTGTGATAATAAGTTTATTTGTCAAAGTAACATGAATATTACAAATAACTGTGCAATAAAACATTTTCAAGGTAATTTTAGTGCATAAAGTTCTATAAATAACCACAATATAATACTTTTTCAATCATAAAACAACTAAAAAAAATCGAACTTCGATTCGGCTTTGAAAATATTTCATATATTTGATTAGAGTTCGCTTCGAATTGTAAAAGAGGGCTTCGCATACCCCTAATTATAATTCTTAAGGCAAAATAGATTTATTTTAACAGATCCTTAACAATCTCATATGTTTATAGTTTTTTTAACATATAATAGTTCAATAGTTATTTACACAGGTGTGTCGTAATTTTGTCACCTTAGAGAATTATCCCTAAAATAACGATTTTACCTTTGTTATAAACTAGAAACGCAATACAATGCATTAATCTACACTTAATAATAATAATAATATATTATTAATATTATTATTATTAGCATCGCGTCTTACTCCCGTTCAGGTTATACGCACTTACGCTAATGTGTAATGGTAGGATGATTGTGAGATGAAATGGAGGACCTACAGGTTAACGTGGGATCCGAACCACGGTGGAGGCCTGTCATTCCACACATTCACAAGCAGTTATTAATACACGTCTTGTCAGAGGTGAAGGAAGGGTTCGGCAATCAGATAAATCTGTGCTGGGACCGAGGATTGAACCCCGAACCCTCAGCACAGAAGCAACTTACCCCTCTACGACCAGGTCACTCAGCAGTTATTATTGTTTTCATTATCATTATTATTATTATTATTATTATTATTATGTGTTGTTATACGAGGGGTCCAGTCCTTTATCAGTGAACCTAGACTGCCAATGCACCCTGTCCTCTGCCTCCTCCTTGAGATGTTCTTTCCTTCAAGTCATTCAATGTTTGAACTCTTCTCCTTTCTAAGTTCCTCTTTCCCTCAACCTCTTTTTCTATGACGTCTTGCAAAATACAGTTCCTCCTAAGGATGTGTCAGATACAGTTTGCTTTGTACCGAAGAATCATTAGAAAATGGTTCTTATATTACTTTAAACATAAACTTTTTGAAAAAGTTAATACCTATTACGATGGCAAACCTATGATAGACCGTAACGATAGGATAGGCCTTGTCTTCACGGGATGTTAACGTGTGGTGGAGGGTTCCAGTAATTTGGAGCTCACTACATTTGATATCCATGATGCTAATAGCCCGGTATGTGGTTGAAATAGCAGTCCTTTCAGACCTTTACTCGGAGGTGGACTGGGCCGACGGGACATCCGGAGACATCCAAGTGGGCTAGTTTGATTCGGTCTGCCTAAATATTTTAAACTAAAGTAGAGATATCCATTCAATTCTAAATTAATGTTTTTGATTAAATTGTGAGAATGCTCAGAATACATCATTTTTAAATATATACGATGACATTAAACGTAAATCCGTCCCTTTTATCGTTTCATTCGTGTGGTTTACATTAAAAAAATCTTAAGCTAAATTTTAAAACTTTTCCTTGGTTAATATTTACTGTTTTTGACTTTGTAATCTACACAAGTAAGGGATAGAGGATAATTTTACAAAGTTAAATGTTTCAAAAGTAATCTTCTGACTATTGTCTAACAATTTAGAGGCGTTTTAGCTCATGCCAGTAGAAAGTGGAAACTAATGTTTTAGGTGGACTATATAGCGAAGTAATCATAGATAATGTAGCTGAAATAATTTAGGGCTTAAATTTACTAATCGTAAAAACATAAATACCTCACCTCGCCAATTCAGCTTACACTGAAACCTAGCTTCAGTGATATTTATGAATGTATGAGTGTCACATGCTGACCTCAAAACGTTTTTGAATATCTGTCAACAGTGTCCTGGAATTTAATGACAGATATTTCTCTTCATTAACTAAGTTTCTCATCTGATGCCGCTTACCACATGACAGATATTCAGGAACTGTTGATATCACGCGAAGAAAATTAAACTCTATGTTTGTACTGGGGAAATGTTTTTCTGATTTTAATTTTTAAAATGTTTTGACATAAAAACTGCAAAAACACCGGCTTTTTATAGCGTTCCCTTACATCCAATCTTAAGGGACCTCATCCAGTCTCGGGTCACTTCTCCTAACCCAATTGAAGATATCGCTGTATTTAATACAAATCTACTGAAGTATAAGATACAGTAAGAACATTGCACGAAGAATGTTTTAGAAAATAGAAACATAGATATTCAAGTTAATATTCATAAAACAGAATTTTAATTTTATTTTATCATTATTTCAACTAGTTACTAAAGTGACATCGGCATATCATATGATTCTGAATATGAATAAATGAATGAAAGTAGTTTTAGAAAACTTTTGTAACTGTCAGATACTGCTGCCCTTTCTTTCGTGTTCTGGCTGTCGTTTTCCTTTAAGGAAATTACTGTCGAACTTTGTATAGATAAGCAGGTGTGTTCGCTAAATTTCGTAGAATTGAAACTTCAGATGGTTGACACTTTATATATTTTTGTATGCACCCTCCATACACAAGGATTGAGATCTTTGCCTGACAACAGCAAGGGTTATAAAACTCTCTTTGCCCAACGTACCTACACACGATGTTCATTTAGTAAAATGTAAATAATAGCATTAAAACCAACTATCAAAACAAAAATATAATTAATATGGTTTTGGTGAAAATGTTATTTTATTAAATAAGAACCTATGCTAAAGTTTGATATTAATTATTTCCTTATTTAAAACTACATTTTAAAATACAAGCCAATATTTAGTTAAGTATTTTAATTTTAATTTAGTCGCGAAACAAAAATTAGACCTCATAAAGGTGATAATTAATTTTGACAACGTTGACAATAGTAGGAATTAACGTTATTATAGAATGTTATTAAAAATTATAGTTTTACTTCTGATATAAACCAAATTTAGTCAAATTGTTTCAAAACTTCAGCTGAATACTCAGCTATTGAAATACAAACTATGAGATGGTTGGGAAATCATCTATTTAATATAATAATTTGTATTTCAATTAATTTAAATATAGTTAAAAAGTGACACCTGAACATGAGATTCGAACCCGTATCGAAGTGTAATTTTTCAACTATATTTAAATTAATTGAAAGATGTATCCGGTTATGGCTGTATCCATGAAAATAATAAATTTTTATAATAATAATTGGTAGTTTTATATGATATATTCATATATATATATATTCATATATATACTAGTTTTTACACTTCACATTCAAACAATAACCAAGATTAATAGCAATTTATTTTTCAGGGTCCAAGGATCAGAAAATGTACTAAATGAAGCTATATCAGGATTCACTTGGTGAACAGCAAAAAAAAAAAACCTATGATGGTCTGTAGATGATAAACTACGGCCTCGCAATTAAGGATCCGGTACACTATCCATGGAACCATCCTTACCGGTCGCAATTATTGTTAATTATGGCTACATTTAAATAGGTCCCAGCTTTACAAAGCGTAATTTATTTTACTGAGTGGAATTAACATTCTCTCCTCAACCCTACCCCTATTAGAAAGGAAAGAAAATACAATAATGAGATTAACGGCGGAGGAACATTATCTCTCGAATTCCTTTATCCTTTTATATCCATTCTTATGCATATGTGATGCAAATGAAACTTTCTTTTCTGGTTTCTCTCTTGTCCGTGGGTTCATACAGTAAATGACCTGGAAACAACCTACACGTCGGTTAGGAGAGGGGAATAGTGGGATGTAAGAGGGGGAGGGATACCAGACCTGACAGTGTCATGAGACAACAATGTAATCTTGTCACACTTTCTGAACAATGCTAGAGGAAATGAACAAAATGTAAATGCAGCTTTGTGTAGGGACGTTGGTGATGACTGGGGGTTGGTTTGGGGGTGGGGGGTACTCTATACAGTATCTCGATTTTATACCTAACTCTCCCGCACACACACACACACACACACCCCTTCCACCTACGCACATACACACAGCGCGCCTGCGTGGAACCACCAAAACCGGAAGTGCCTTCATACCCCACCCTTCCCTTCCCCTTCTCTACACACAGCCTTGTGTTTCTTTCATCCGCCGAGAGGCAGCGCTGTAACCGCACTTTGCTCAACAGTTTCTGAGATCGTCGGAGATAATATATATACTCCTAGTCACTCCCCCTTCCCCTCCCACTAAAAAACCCCTTCCAACCAAACCAGTCTACCCCTCTAGATTTACGACTGGAGAAAAATTTACATGAATTTGATTTATTAAATTTAATCTTGAATAATATTCAACTTGTTCCAACTACATGCTCTCTTTTTTATTGTTATTATTATTATTATTTCGCATTGTGTGCGACGCATAAAAGAATCTTATGTTTTAATCACTTTAACTTGAGAAACCCTGGGAAGAACGAAATGGAAAGGAAAAGGCTAGCAATAAATGAATAACTCGAAATAATTTGCATTAGTCCAACATTTATCAAATACTTGTGTTTTTTTAATGTCGACTTTAGCGGTGAATTTGCATTTTTTTTTGTAAGATGGCATACTGGAACATGATGGGATTTTCTTTTTCTTATAAGGAATTAATTTTTCTTATCATTTTTAGCAACGTTGGAAAATTAATGAAAGGTTCTAAGATTATAAACTCATGAAAACTGCGCTCCTGATTCTAATGTAGTGTTAAGTTACTTTCAAATAAATGCTCGCTGAAGTTGAGTCTTTCTCCTTGTATGTAGTGTTACGGTGAAGCCTCGGTCATACAGAGCTAATTACTAGCGGCTAGAAAACCAATGAATTAGCATCATATGAACCCTCAACTACCAGTTGGGAATGCCAGACCTCCACCGTGGTTCGGATTCCACGTTAAACTGTAGGTCCTTCATTTAATCTCACAATTCACCCTACCATTACACATTAGCGTAAGTGCGTACAACCCGAACGGGTAGTAAGACGCGGTGCTAATAATAATAATAATAATAAACTAGCTGTTGTACTCGCTGGTGGGCCGTTTACTAGAGCTATTCGAAGTCCCATAGTCACGTGACCGACTCGTCACTAGCAACAAGCGCTCAACTATCCCAGTGTGACCCCCATGAAATAGCACTAGTGCAAATATAAATCGAACATAAGCGTCTCGAAACATCACCCCTTACAGCCACGGATGACATTTTAACACAACCAACAATAAAATACTGTAATAATTACAGCTAGTGTAACTATCCTAGTGTGAAAAGCTTACCAGCTAGTAGGTATTGTTAGTAGAAGCAGCTATTACCAGCAACAAGTAATTTAGCCCCGTGCATGTATGCCTATAAATAGGTGATATAGGGGCTTAGGTCCACCTTATCACTATGTAATATTTAAATCTTTGCTAATTTTAGGGGAAAATAAAATTGTGTATTTGGAATTTGGCGGAACTTTTCTATTAACAACTTTGAACCATCAATATCAGAGATAACAGTGATAAAAATGATCGAATGTAGATTTCCTCCCACTCGCTCTTCAACAGATTTCTTTTCATTTTATTCTGTTCAATAAATTTGTAAACAATGTAATGTTTATTTTCACTGGGTTCAACTATGACATTTTTTGTTTTGTTTTTGAAAACTTTTTAATTGTTGTTGCGAAAACTGGCTCTTTGAACTCATAACATTATCTCAGAATTATGTTCAGATGCTCTAAAATTCCCTATCACAAGGTTAAGTTTATGAAATTTACCCTTGAGGAAGGGGGTGTGACAAAATCCTCGCAGATGGGACTTTAATCCTTCCTCCATTTGGAAAACACAAATGGGAACCCTTGGCCCCGTGTGGTCCAGGCTTAGTGAGGACAGAAGAAAATAAATTTGTAGAACCTTATGAATTTCATCTCGAACTAAAAATCGTCAATTTAAGAATTAATATGGCCAAAGAACCTAAACAACCGCTCCAAGGTTTCCACGTGCCCATTTGGGTGCAAACACAAACAACCCGGTATAAGGTGTCCCTTCTACCGTTTTCCCCTAAATAACTTTTTAAAAATGTTTACCTTCTCTATTCACTCATGCAATACCCTAAAAATTTGCAATAAACTCTTTATAAAAAATAAATTTAGTCAAAGAATAAAGAAACACAAAACAAAATGAAATAGATTAAAACATAAATTATTTAACGAATTGCGTTTTTAAAATATATACAGTGCAAGGCATTGAATATAATAATCTAAAATTCGTTATTTAAAATAACAAAGTGAGTATTTTTTAGGCTTAATGGGCCTGTGTGACCTTTCATTCATTTGGTTATCGAACTTATGAACAATTTTAACTACACAAAATGTCAAAAAAAAATTTGAAATAAAGAATTAACTAGATAGAGGTAAAAAATATCTCACTGTGATTTTTTTAAACAGTCAGTTTAGCCTTTAGAAGCAGCATAAAGTAGATAAAAATGACATTTATTATGTAGATATTTTAAAGGAAACTTTCATTCACTTTTTGAGGTATAGTTTGATATATTTTATGGAAGAATGTACAGGAAAGAGAGAAAGAAACGAATAAAAGAGAACAAACACATTATTATTACTATTATTATATCCACAATCCCCTCCTATAGGTAAATGGTGTTTATACTGCGCTGAGGATTTGGTTCCAATGGGTATCTTGGTAATAATTAATATGAAAAATAAAACCGTTTACTTGTTTTTGAGGTAAAAACTTATTTATAGGTAGTTAACGATAAGTGATTTTTCAAAAATTGTAAATAATTTTAAAATTGCCATAAAGACTTGCTTCTAAATGGGTATCTTGCGAGTGTTTTACAGCCCAGTATACTTTGTTTTGAATAAAAGTTCAATATAGGGTTTTTTCCTGAGAAGGGATTTCTAAAAATTAAAATTATTTTTAAAATACCTGTAATTATTTTGATTAAAATGTATATCTCTGCAGTGTTTGACATGATAATGTCAATTAAAGTCGTGTACTGGTTTCGGGCGGGAAATTTGGTTTGCTAATGACTGTTTTATTAATTTGAATATTTAAACAAATTGATTTGATTCAAAAATGGTATCGGTACAGTATTTTAAAAATCTATAATAATATATCCTTACCTAAAAAAATTACGCGTTATTCGTTTGGGGAGAAACTCTCATAAGTTAATCGTTAACCGTCCCATCCTCCCAATCCAGCATAGTTATTTACCAACATGACAATCAATTGTGAGTGAGTTCGATTGTCACATAGAAGTATTTCAATGCAATTTAAAGGATAAATATAATCCTAAAAGTTAATAGATAAATCGGTAAAACTGTCGTCATATTTCATTTAAAATATTCCTAAATATGGTACTGGGGCTTACAGATATTTAAATTGAAGAATTAACTCTTTTAAAGTTGAGGTATCAAAGTCTTCCTGTATATCCTATGTAAAATAATGCAGAAAACTTATTAAATTTAATAAACTGACTATATACATCTGGGAAAGAACCGTGCTTCATCCTTTCACTTCTTTACAAATATTTTACACGTTATCAATCACATTAGTGCTGGAATTATTAAATTTTGAAACATGTATAATGATTTGTCACATTAAAATTAGTCGCAGTTTAAATGATTCATTTTAAAATAATTTCATTTATCTTCTGAAAAAATACCCATAAGTTTAATATGTTCATATTTTTTTAAAAATTTTATAGACCATATTGTAAATTTTATTTAAAGTAAATCAAACAATTTACCAAAACTTATAGCGAGTAAAATATTTCCCAATTTTTCAATAAATTTCTTACTCTCCCGCAAGAAGAAATAGTATGCATAAAATTCATATTTAAAAAATATTTTTACTGAAGGTCAAACAAAATCAACACTTTGTTTAAAAAAATTAATAGAGCATTTTTTGAGTGTATATTTAATAATTTATCATCACAAATAATAATGATAACAAAAATTCCCATTTGATTTGGCGATACAGATATCAAATTAATAACGTTTATAAGCTCACAAATAACTAAAATCATTAAATTCACAAGTAAAATTATTGTTCTCACACATACCTAAGTAAAGTAAATAAAATCACACATGAATAAATTAATTAAGTTTACTATTTAGTATATTTATTACAATCACATGTGAATTAAGATCACATAATTATAAAGAGAGAGATTTCAAAAATTGTTAGAAGTAATACAATCACAGACTAGTAAAGAAGTTAAAATCACAAGTGTGGGAGAAGATGAGATTAACGAATGATTAAAAAACAATTATAATCACAAGTGCCTAGCTAAATTAAGTTAACAAATTAACAAACTAATTAAGTTTACAGAAGAGTAAAATGGCAAAATTCACATATACAAATGTTGGCCTTAAAAATGTCTAATAACACAACAATTTCATAATTGGGTATTTCAACACGAACAATAATCTTCTTCTTATTTTTTAATTGGTAAATTATTTTACATACAAATTTAAAATAAACATAGTATGTTTAATGTAACTTGAAAAGTTAGCTAAAGAAAAATAAAACGTAAATGTTGTTGTTTTTTAATTATAAAATTTAGTTTATAAACATTGAATTGAAAAATTATTTTGAATCTAATGCCATATTGATTAATTATTTACGAAATTTAAGAATCTAATAAATTAATGAACCACCTGACGAAACGACCATATACAATTTCATTCAATGGAGGTTCTGGCTTCTCTTATAACTACTAAAACACTGGCCCAACTCCCACACAACTTGTGTTCGTTCATCTACCAGTCGATCATTTCTTTAGTAATACAATCATTAAAATTTTGGATATCATCAGTTTCAATTCTGCCATACCAATATTTTTAAGGATCAAAAATAATTTCACTCTCTCTTTCTTTTTATAGAATTTTGTTGAGGGCTAATTCTGAATGAATCACTATTGAGTAAATTTCTTCAAAATCAAAATTTATATAAAGCATCTATATTTCTATTTCGTGGGATTTCTTGGGGGCAACATATAATTTGGAAAAATGACCAGGGGAGCATTCATTTCTATTTCGTTTTTCTCAAACCACTGGTCCAAATATTCTTCTTTAAGTATTAGTTCCTTATACTCATACTTGAAAAACTTTTTTCTGCGAATTCTCTTGTTCTTGGGATATTTAGGGAGAGATTTTGTGTTTTTGTTTAATTTAATCAAAAGATAAATGGTATCATATCTAATTAAATTTTGCCCACCCCCTTTTCAAAATATTGATCATAAGAATCTATTTTACCCAACTCAGCTTTCATTTGATTTTTCCCCCATATTTTGAAGATAAAAAGATGTTCTTATTGGACCTGGTAAGGCTTTGGTTGCCGTTGCTATCACCACTCTTTTTTTGATGGCCAACATGGACACTTCCTGCCCTGTATAAAAAACATTACAATTTAGAAACCATTACATCTATTTAATTCTACCTTAATAAACATGGATAGAAACCATATACCTTTGTTTTAACTCTATAATGATTTGCCGTGTTATTTTAGGTATATTCGTAACATCTGCCGTTATTTATTAAACTGATGAGTTAAAGCAGGGACAAATTTTCTGTAATATAAACCCTATACTTGAGTCATATACCTAGAATTGCCATTAGAAAATATTTAAATAATCGCTTTATTATAAGTATTTACTACCTATTAAGAGTTTCGTAGACAAATTATGTATAGTTCATTTTTTTAGCATTTGCCAGTTAATTTTCTCTTGCGGTCAATTCATAATTAATTCAACCTTTTATGAATGATCTTACCTAACTAGTTAAACCAAACATATTGAGAAGGTAATAATTTACATTTTATGAAAATAATAAATAAGTACTGTTAATGTAAATAGTACAAGATTATTATTTATTCTAAAAAATTACTATTGTGACTATCTCTATCATATTAAGCATGTATAATTTAAGAGAATAACGTGTGTTAAATTTTATACTACTATAAAGCCACATGGTTGACTCACTCACTGAGATTAATATGTCTTCCCACTTCCAGATGAGTTAGAAATTTTAAATTTGGCAAATTTATTTGGCAAACTTATAGCTTCTAACCTGTAACTGATAGGAAAATTCCAAAAAGTTAAAAAAAAAATTAACCTCCCAAAAAAAATTCCAAATGGCAGAGCAACTTTAAAGTCGGTGCGGACCTGTCTTTGGAGGTTTCTTGTGGCTAAACGGTAAGACCTATCAAAAAACGGCTCTGGAATTACATTAGTTTACATCCACTTGCAAAGAAAACCCACTGGGGGTTCGGGGAGTAGCCACCAACGAGCAAAGCGCGTCTTTAATATAAAACTTGAGTGTACCTTGCAGAATCTCAGTAATTATTCTCGTGTCTCTTGCATCATACGTAGAAAATCATATTGAAAGGCATATTTTGACAGGAAACAGAATTATGCATTTCCTTACATTGTAAAATAGTTTCCTTGAATAATTAGTATTTATTTTAGTGACATTGCTAGAATTCTTCTGTAGTTAGAATTACTGCGTATAGATCCAGAGATACTGGAATCGATTTCCAGCACTTCCATAATTTTTATGTGAAGCATCGGGTCTTGAATGGGGTCAAACAGAGCTTTTTGAAAAAAATTAGGAGCCACTTGAATAAATAATTAGCATTTCCGGTCTAAAAAACTGAGATTAACAGCAGAAGGTTTCGTTGTGCTGACTATATGACACCCTGCATAGGCAAATGTTGACACTATCTTCACCAACAGCTGCAGTTTGATTACGGACTCATTCCATGGAGTTTTCTTACATTGAAATGTTACTTACTGTACTTATTCTGACAATATGGCATTATTAGTGGCGTGGCGTGGCGTGGCGTGGAATTTTGACAGGGTAAGCAGAGCTTGTTAAAACTGCTGAATGTTATATGTCCTCACACTCTCAATCCCAATTTGACAATTTTCAGGTGGGAATGTATGTTCGTCGATAGTCTTGAGTGTTATACTGAGTTGTGATAACAATTCGCGGGTACTTTAAACTAACTCTGCTTACCCTGGCATCATTCCACGACACGCCATTATCCATTAGGAAATCGAAAGTCCATTACTGCACTTATCCACCACCTATTCCTACATAAAGCTTATACACAATATGAGAACTAGTGTGCTATTTTAATGTACCATTTATTTTGATTTTGAGCTTGGTCCTTGAGAGTAGTTTACTGTAGAGTGGTTTTATGGCTCCATTATTTTGCTTAAAATCGTTATCTAAAATGTTTTTGATTTCCCAAAAACCACTATTTAAGTTATTTGATTTTTGGCTGAAAATTCGTTCAAGGGTTGTTTACATTTGAGGAAATTTTGAAAATTAAATTTATTTTTAAAATTGCGTTTGATTTTACTAAACAATATTTGAAATATATTTCAAATAGCTTAAACGATTTGGTTTAAAATGTCTATTTGGTAAGTATTTTACAACATACGTAATTTCATATTTTTGATTTAACTAAATACTCATTTTGAAATAAAAAATTGAGTTTATGAAGGATTTACAACTATTTTGTTCAAAAATTATATTTCTGGTACATTGTACTATACATGCCAAAATATTAATGTATGTTTTTTCCTAAAGTAAATTATTTTTAAATTAGTTAAAACTTATTATAAATCTCAGAAAACTTGGAATTTTTCAAAAATGACTTGGAAAATTTAGCTAAAAATTGATAAATGATAAATGACTATTGATTTTAATTTCTACAAATAATAAATGGTACGGAAATCCACACAGACTTTCTCGCTTTATTGTTTAAAAAGAGAAATATTTACTCAAAACTAGAAATATATGCGAAAAGAAATAATACACTTTTACAAAAACCCAAACATAAATTTCACTATACTTTCGTAAATCATTTTTCAACTCCTGGTTTTAATTTCTTTAAATTATTCCTAAAGAATTAATGTCCTCATTTGTATAATTGGACCAATTTAAAATATCGATATTGGGTTCACAAGGGTCAACACTTCGTATTAAGGTTTTGACATTTTATTAGGAGTCGCACATTTTATGGTTATCGCATTACTCTTAAATCCCTCATCTATAAATTTAGACCAATAAAAAAAGTAAATATTGACTATTGAGTCTAAAATGATAGAGAGAGATCATTGCTGTACATACATTTTCCCTAAGAAGTTAAAGGAAAAAGAACATAAGCTTTTTGATAGACTTACTTATTTACTTACGCTATCACATTAGAAAATTATTGTGTTAAAACGTAAGTCGTATATCTTTACAACTAAAGCTAAAATTTTCGTATCTCCGCCAACTATTTGAGATAATAGCTTATTACAAAATTTTGGTACTATCAAAAATAAAATAACTTTTATTTAAAATATATTTTTATAAAACCAATAGTTTCTGAGATATTGTGAGCTTTAGTTGTAAATATATACGACTAAAGTTTTAACACAATAATTTTCTAATGTGATAGAGTAAGTAAATAAGTAAATATCTCAGAAACTATTGGTTTTAAAATTTTGATTGACGAGCTATTTAGTATAATTCAAAAATTTCCTATAATGTCCCTGATGGTTTTGTTTAAAATGTATTTATGGGTAGTTTACTGGTGAATGGTTTTTCAAAAACTTAAATTATTTAATAAAACCCCTTACGGTTTGATTCCAACTGGGTATCTAGGGAGTATTTGTCATAGAAAATTGCTCTGTATAATTGTTTATTAGTAAATCTTCGGTTAAGGGAATTTTATAAATGAAAGATTTTTTTTAAATGACTCTAGGTATTTGGTTACAAATGGACATACTGGGAGTGTTTGTCCTGACAAATAGCGCTATATACTGGATTTTGGGGTAAACATTTGTTTCAGGGTGGTTTGCGGATGGATGACTGATTAAAATAAAAAAATAATTTTTTTAAATGGCTTTAGGAGTTTTGTTTAAAATAGATACTCAGGGAGCGGTGGATCTTTCAAATAAAGCTGCATACTGGTATTTAAGTAAAAATTTGTTCACGTGTAGTTTACTGATGAGCGGTTTTCTAAAGTAAGAAATAATTTAAAAATGGCTTTAAAAATTCGTTTATAGTATAAGCGTATTACCCAAACGGGTAGTAAGACGTGGTGCTAAGTATTATTATTATTATTATATTACATGACAAATAAAACTGTATGCTTATCTTTTGGGGTTAAATTCGTTCAAGTGTAGTTTATTGATTACTTTTTTAATTTGAATATTTAAAAAAAATGCTCCACCAAGTTGGTTCTGAATGGGTATCTGTTAAAGTTTTTTATTTAATAAATAATTAGATATATTAGCTTTTCTAAAAAAATCTATAGTAGATTACTAAGCTTGATTTTTGAAAATGTTTATACTAATTTAATTTAAAATTGATATCGGGGAACTATTTTACATAATAATGAATAATGTATACTCATTTCTCTAAAATAAATTAATTTAATGGTAGTTTATTTACTATAAATTATAGAAATATTACATTTTTCGAACTTTACCTTAAACATTGAGTTCAAAATGCGTAGATGTGAATAATTTTAATGATAAATAAGAACACGTTTTTATTTGTACAAATTACAAATAATGTTAAGGAGTTTACAAAAAACTTATTTTTGTAAATTTGAATTTTTTTAAAAAATAGTTGAATAATTTAGTTTAAAGTTTATAAATCAAGAGTTTTTATTGTGTTGTTTATTGTTATGTGTTTGTTTTGATGAGTAGAACTTACTTAAGGGTAATTTACTAAAAACCTATTTTTGATAACGTTTTTCATACCTATAATATACAATATTATAAAGTTAGTGCAATTGTGTCATACCATATATTTTGTTCCTTTTTTTATCACCTCATCATTCTAATGGGTTAGGGATGAGCAAGGTGAATTTGAGGAAACGTGCCCGCATTGGTGTGGAGAGAGAGAGTGGGAAAACCACACTCATTACACCAGACCGGATTCGAACCATTGGAAGTCTATTCTATTGCGATAGTAATGTATTTTGGCCATGCGGTCACTGAAGTGGGTCATAAATAGAAATGTTTGAAGCTTGCACCAAGTACTATTAAAATACCGGTAGGCCTATGTTTAGAATAAGTCGCACAAATATTCTAAACAGTTGACCAAGGTAAGTCTTATATCACAAAGTAAAAGTACTATATATTAATATAATATGATAGGCAGTCATTGTTCAGAACTAACGGGGTAAACTGACTGTTCCAGCCGGTAGTAATTTGGTTTAAATCCCTGCTAAAGCACGTGGGGATGGTTTTATGTTTAGTGATTTTACTCGTGGTTTTACCACTACATGTGATTGATGATGCACTGCTTTAAAATTCACCTTCTTAATTCTGTGTCTTTACATTTGTGTAAGCTGCGAATAGCCCAAACAGGCAATAAGTCACATGGCACTAAAAATGACACCGCATAATATAGTCCAATTTTTATAGATAGGGCCTTTTTATAAAATTAAAACATATATGCTCTGCCAACATTGATATTATTTTACTATTTTATAAGTTTTATTTTATGGCAGTTAATAATATCTATCAAAAGTGACAGCTGCAGGTAACAAGACATGACGTATGTGAGAAATTAGATCTAGTAACTGTTATAGTTGTCGGATAAGGTTATTATGAAAACTTGATTATAATATTATGGATTATGTGTTTTAAATCTCATCAATATTGGTTCAATTTCTAAAGAAATATTATTTCTAATATGAAGGTTTTAATTTTATCTCAACCCACTTCAGTAGCCGCATGGTATAAAACGTCAATTTCACAATAGACTAGCCTGCCGATGACGGCAACATTGTAGTTCGATCCCAGGTGAATGTACTGATGGTGATTTTTCCTAAATGGTTTACCACTATCTCTCCACGTAAATGCGGGTATAATTTCTTAATTCAACCTTCTTATTACTTAACGCACTATCGTAATTAGTATTTAATTTAAATGTAATTTATTCAAAGTATTTAAAGTGCACTTTCTTATTCGACTGATTATATCAGCACGCGACTTTTAAACTAAATTAAATCTAGAACAGACACCACATCCAGCCCCCCCCCCCCCACCCTACCTTCCTCTTATACCCACCTTAATGTGTAAAAGAGCAAGTC
>CABFVX010001837.1:0-10944 GCA_902151425.1 Timema shepardi | reverse complement strand
GGGGTAAAGCGAGTTGATGTGGGTGAGTTATAGAGAAATTAAATTAATCCTTACAGTTTCTGAATACACAGGATTACTTTTTGAATTAGTTTCTAAATTAATTGGACTGTGTGGAAAAATATGTTCTACTAGAATAAAAAATAAAACTAATTATTTGGTAATTAGCTTGATTTTATAAGTATACAGGGTGTACCTACCTATAAAAATGAATTGTTATTAGGTCTTTCTTACGAGTACTTTAAATTAGGACGAGTACACAACGAATAGATTTGTACAAGTTGCACCTGGGACCTCTCGGATATAATTGAAGCGCGAACTAATTAAACTGCTTATCAACACTAGAGTTTCGTAACCGTGAAAAAACTAACCTCTTAGAAGACATTTAGAGGACATTGAGGAAGGAGGGTTGAACAAGTATTTTATATTGATTTAACCTTAAAGTACATATTATGAATTTACCTCCACTCTCAGTAAATATAATTTTTTCTTGTCCGATTTTGGTTTTTCTAACGCTCGTTGTAGATCGCTTCCAACATCACTGTAGCATTAAACTACAGATTCTCAATATAAGAAATGCGTTTTATGACTCTTTCTTTAGTCTAAAAAGAAAATTGGTTTTTGTTTTATGAAAACGATAGCAAATTATATTAAACGATTCATAAAAATATTTATAACAATTATATTAATTTCTTAAAACTGAAAATTAAGTAAAATATTTAAAAAGAAAAAGTTTAAAAAAATGTCTAATTAATTATCCATACTATATTAAAAGTTATATATAGTATATAGTAACACCGTTATATAAAAATGCTCAATTTTAAAACAAATATTTTTTTAAATAGTTACGAAAACACCCAAATCAAACAGTAAACTTTGCGCCTTCAATGTTCATGCTATATTTGTCATTTCTCAACAAAAGTATTTGACTATTTAATCAAACCACTCCTTGAGAATTGTATTAATATTTGATTTTAAAATTTAATAATATCTTAGTTCATCTAATTATTTATTCGTTAGCAATAAATCTAAACGATAAATCTTCATTGTGAGTTAAGTAGTCCAATCATAATATTTCCTCTTTGGCACTATCGGTCACAGCAAGACTTGATATTAATAGCTTAGTTATGTAAATTAATAGCAATATAGCTTTTTTTTTAGCAATCCGTCTTACCACCTGTTCGGGCTGGACGCAAATGTACTAATTACACTAATGTATTATGGATTAGGAATTCCTTAATTCAAAGGAAGTTCACCCTCATTTGCGTGGAGGGAAAAAGTTGCAAACTATTTAGGGAAAACCAACCTGAGTGCATCTGACCGGGATAAAACTCTGATATCTCCGGCTTCGGCAGTCTAGTCTACTGCAAAAGTAGCACATTAGACCATGTGGCCCCCGAAGTGGTTAAGCGAGATAATAAGGATTTACTACAACAATGATCAAAAGCGCGTCTCCAGAAATAAGGAAACATTGAACAGAGCACAGCAATAACGTCGAACAAAGTTCACGCTTACAGAAAGTCTATTGAACAAAACGTGAAGCTGTGGTTTGAAGACGTAAAGAACATTCTCACAATAAGCACCAGTTGAAGTTGTTCACTTGACTTTTAAAGGTAGTTTCTGAACTCTCTGCCAGCATCTGTTGTCAGAAAGAAACTCCTAGTAAAATAAAATGTTCTGAAAATTAATCTTGTATGACTAAATGAGAGTTGAAGTTAAACGCAACAACGCCGGGAGTAGAGCAGCTGTAAGTACGTACGTGTATAACAGGTTGCATATCATTAGGCGTACAAATGTGCCCAGCCGAGAGCAACGTGTCCGAGGGATGAGCCAGTGTCAAATGCAACCGACGGATACTGTTATGACCAAGACGACACATAATGTGCCCACCAAATGATATTAAACTGGTTTTACATGTATGTACATACAGCTGCGCTCCTTGCGGCGTTGTTGCGTATAACTTCAACCTTCATTTAGTCATGCAAGATAACTTTTACAAACATATATTTACTAGGATGCTATGTTTCTGTATCACCAAGGATTATGTGGTTTAAGATTGGACAGAGAGTCAAGAAACACCCTATATACTGTTGGTGCTTTCGAAGATGTAGACAGTAATAAGAATAAAATATAAGTGGCTGTCTCTGTTACGATCGCTTTTACTCTCTAAGTCTGTCTCTGCAGTCGACGATCTAGTTGTTTGATGTGTTCACCGTCTAGCTGCCCTCTTCACTTAATATTCATTCCTGTTTCGTATTTGGATAAATAATGCTGTCGTGGATGTATATTTTCTATTATTTTTATCTTTTACACTTGAGTAAATATATATTTTTTTACATTACTTACCAAACCCTTGCAAAATCAATCACATCAACCTCCATTTTTACACTTGATATGTCAGGTTTTTAGGTGATTCGGACTCCATAAATCGAGTATAACCAGCCGTCCAATCCAACCGGATATCTACACTAATGGGGTAAGGATGAATAAGATGCTATTTAGATAAAAGTCAACCATCATTTCCATTGAGAGAGTGGGAAAAAATGTATGGAGGGGTTGAAAACACAGCTCACTCACACAATAGTCTAATCCCGACTCCCCCATCATCAACAAACCAGAGCAGACGATATTGACTCCTTTAGGTCCGCTCCTACATAGGCGAATCGAATAGATTCGAAGCACGGCAGCCGGTACCGCTAATACCTAGGATGATTAAATTGTACTGTGATATTTGCACTCAAATTTAAGCGAAGATAAAGGTCACAATGCAGTAGTTTTGTATATAAATAAGAACTAAAACGATATATATTGGTTTCAAAATAATAACGATACGACATAGTAGATAAAATGTAACAAAACAAATAAACGCTTGTATATAAATTCAGGGCTGAATTTTTAGCTGTGGGGACTCAAGAGTCTTCAAAATTAGAGGTCCCAATTTTAAACAAATCTTTTTTTTTTTCCATTTCATCATTGTCATTTTTTCCATACAAAATTACCTGTTAAAAGCTCAACGTTAAAGATATTATTTTAATAAGGAAATATTATCATCACACTAAATTAGATATTTTTAAAACAAATATATATCTATATATTTCGTTTGTTTTTGGTTAATCTTGATAATCGCAATAAAAATAAAAATTTAGAAAATAAAAATAATTGTTTATTTTATTAATAAAATGTATGTTCAAAAATTAGAGAGATTGTTTTTTATAAAAATAGTGCAATAGTTTGTGGAATCTCTGGGACGAATAATATGTAAGATTCAAATAACTTAATATAAGTATGCTCTTTTGTTATTTTATATATTTTTTATTAATCTCCTCTAATGCATGCTCTCTCATGTTACCATTGCTAGAGTTTTTGTTCCTTTAATCCTAAATAAATTTGTAGCCCTGGACTAAATTAAATAGGTACTATACATTGCCGCTTCACTTTACAAAAAAAAAACTTCTATACCTGCACGTGAGTTAACGAATGTTTTAACATCCTCGTTTGGTGATATATCGAATATCCTTGAACATACCAGGATATAATCGATTACACACAACACTCGCCTGGAAATGCTGTTGAATCGAAGAACATATTCTCCTAAGAAAATTATTTTGGCCTAGCTTCGTTTCGATTCGATTTGATTAGGTGTGATCAGATCCATTTAAATATGTGTAAAGAAAACTTTTCTGGCTGTCGCGCTTCGATTCGATTCTCATAGTTGGGAACGGGCGTTTTGTCCGCGTACCAGCGTACCCGCAAGTGCAAGAAATTACTATGGACTCGGATATGTTCAAGACCAAAATTGATAAGTTTACTTTTAGCCACTTCATGTGCTTAAATATATGTTCCAAGTATTTTATTTACTGTAAGTGATAATAGATAATAATATATAATAATTTCAACAGTCACAGCATCCAGGACATTCTCAATCATTTAAAATAAGTGAAAGCCAAAATATAGTATTTTTAAACAGAGATATATTTCATTTAACTTTCAGTAAGTTCTAGACATGGGGTCTGTTTCATAGTCAGACTTAGTACATCTCAAGTGCGGCGCTACAATAAATACAGGACACCTACCTAGACAAGAATGGGATATGCCAGTTTCGCATATTAAACTGGAACGTTCCCTTCTGATATAGGTAGGTGTCCTGTATTTAGCGTATTCCTTCACCTCTGACAAGACGCGTATTAATCACCACTTATGAATGTGTTGAATTCAGGCCTCCATCGTAGTTCGGATTCCACGTTAAACTGTAGGTCCTCCATTTCATCTCGCAATCACCCTACTATTACACATTAGTGTAAGTGCGGATTACTTGAACGGTTAGTAAGACGCGATGCAAATAGTAGTAGTATTTAGTGTAGTGCCGCACTTGAGGCGTACTAAGCCTGACTATGAAACTGCCATGTGGACTGTTATTGACTTACTTTATATATATTAGTTATGAAGTGGATTACTTAGAGGAAATTCACCTGTATTAACGGGAAGAAAGGATTGAATACCCTCTGTGAAAATCAAATGTGTAAAAGTAATCCCCTTCCGCTTCTCCACTCCAAGTGAACCCGACAAAAATTACACCCTTAACCTTCCCATCAACAGTTATTCAATATGATCTTAAGTACTTCATATTAAACAGATGCACCAAAGTTGTTATTAATGGTATGGAACATGCATACTCGACGCGTCTAAATCGTGCATATACTGGTGACGTAGTGAAAAGGTCTGGTTTATTTCCCAAGCGCAATTGCTCCAATAATTGTTCGTTTAAGTGGAGGAAAGGGGAAGTATATATTATATTACAGAATGTACTTCAATTGCTCAGTAGTAGCTTGGTTACGTAGTACTGGTATAGTTTAACGTTCAAGATGCTTGATACTTCTCTAGTTTCACTGGCACGCTGCAGCATATAATGAGCCTGAGTTTCATATTTAATTTGAATACAAATTTATTTTAAAAAGGATTCAAAATAAAACTGATGACAACACACATAAGTACAAAGTAACACTGTTAATAAAATGATAGCGAAATATTTTATGACAGTTCTTTATACAATAAAATATTACTTATTTTAGTCTACAGTTGCACTTACAAAAGTACGCCATCTATTCCTATCTTTAACGTAATAGTATTTTACTGATATAATATACTTTATTCGAAAACTATATATTATAGAAATTATCCTCAAATTAAACCGATTAATTTGTTTTACATAGTATTCTTCTTTTAGGTGACACGATTCCAAAAACCTAGCCATTTTTCTTTATTTTATTGTAAATTGCCAACTTTATTAAGAGATATTGAAAATTACAAGTTAGTTCTGAAATTGTCCACCAGTGGTGTCTTACTGATTTAAAATATCTTCAGCCTTAAAATGGCATCAAGGCATTATCATTATTGATTTTTACTTTCTCAAATATATAAAAATGACCCTATTGAAATGGTGAGAATTTTAGATCTTGTGGTTAAAATGAATCTTGATGTTTTATGTGCTTCCAAACTCAAAAAATTAGGTTTTACAATTCTATTTGTACATACATCTGTAGACCTATAACTAACCGTCCCTCTGTTTATCTGTATATCTGGCCCTCTGTATGTATATTTGTTCCTCTTTTTGTATATCTGCCCTTCTCTCTGAATATGTATTCCTTTGTCTGCTCTGTATCTCTGTCTGTATTTCTGTATGTTTGTCCCTCTCTTTGTATATTTGTCCCTATCTCTCTATTTTCTTTGTATATTCATCCCCCCCTCTCTCNTATATATATATATATATATATATATATATATATATATATCTGTCTCTATGTCTACCCCTGTCTGTATATCTGTACCTGTCTGTATATCTGTCCCTGTCTGTATATTTGGCTGTATATCGGTCTCTATGTATGTATGCCTGTATGCCTGTACCTGGAGCTATAGCAGAAACTGATTAATAGATTTCATTCAAACTTTGATATTTAGATGTTATATGACGATATCTCAAGGCAAAATCATGACTTTAATTTTAGCTTAAGTGCTAAGAACAGTTTATTTAATGACTGATTTTTTTTTAATTCCAAATTTTTCTAGAATGGCGCTAACAATTTCGTTGAAAATAAATGTTCGAGGAATGTGTTACATGACAAAGTAACCCTGTGTACTGGTTTTTCAGAGAAAATTTAATCCAATGGGCAATTTACTAAGAGCTAATTTTTGGAAATTTTGCTTCAAGCTATGTAAGATTAATAAATTGTTTTGTCTAGCTGTTGTTTGTTTAACCGTTGTTATTAATCTGTTTATTTGTCTATTATTTTTATTGCCATGATTTGTTTGGTGGGTTTTTTCCCCTTGAGTGTAGAGCTTACTTAATATTTTGTTTTAGAAAAGGATCTTTTACAAGATAGAATTATGTAATACTTTTTTTTATCACCCTGTCTTACTTACTACCGTCCAGATTACACGCATACATGATAATAAGTTTAATTGGGTATGGATGAATAAGGAAGTAATCTCCCCGGATTTGCGTGGCATAGTGGGTAACCATTTAGGAAAATAATACTTTCAATATACTCAACCGGAATCCGAACCCTGATATTCATCTTCAGCAGGCCAGTTTAACATTATAATGACGCCTTAGACCATGCGATCAATTGAGGGCAACATACGATAATAGTAGATTGAATGGATTCTTAAATTATTACGTTCAACATAAAAGGTATTAACCGTTTAAACTTGGAGGTATGGATTGTAAATATTCAAATAAAGGAAGTGCACCAGCATTAACGGGGAGAGAGGATAGTAAAACCACTCCTGGTGGGCCCCGCTGAGATTAAATCTTCGACCTCCTCGTGATTCAACTTTATACCCACTGCATGATCTATACAACGTGACTACTGATGGGGTTATAAATAATTAATTAATATTTTCATACAATTTAAAGTTATGTATCTATACACAGGATATAAGTTGACGCTTTACAAACTATCTTAATTTAAGACAGCACACCTAGTAAACCTCTAGAGACCAAAGTTTGGCTACACGAGCAGGAGGCTGAAGTAAAGTCTTGCAGTCACCCCCTGGGATCGAACGAGTTGTCCCCAGACCTTCATTAGAGTCCCCACACCATCCCTCCCGACAAGCTCACTACGGGGGATAGTAAAGTAATTAAGAGATTCCCTAACGTGGGATACTGTATAGCCTACTGCAGAGGATTTCATTTTCTAATCCTATTTGCGGACAGGCGCGTCATCTGCGGTCTGTTTCTTTGCCATGTTAAATTACTTCAATCGAGTCCCTTTCCAGTCCAGTATGTTGGTTAATCAATCCGTCCAATGTCCGGTCCTCGACCGCGAACGACATCTGTGTGCCAAAGGGTATCCCGTAACATGTAAACTACACCGACCGCAGCGCAGCCTGTGGCGGGGATTTCAACTATCGATCTTACGAGAGCTTTGCGGAGGTGCTCTGAAACTCAATGAGTCTGAATAAACACGAACGTCTTTAATGATTGTTTAAATGATTATATATTTTAAATTATAGTACGTTGTATTTATTGATAGTGTTTGCAACCGCTTCCGTGGTTACGCGGACTAAACGTCAAGATATTCTAATCTAGATTGCCGGTGAATGAGAGGTCGGAGCTTAAACCTCAGCTAAACCTAATGATTTATATTCTAAAATAGTTTCTCACTCCCCCTCCACACATATGAGGGTAAAATGTTTATAAATTAATCCATGCCATTCCCTAGCTCATAGTGTAAATATGCGGATAGCTTACACAATTAGTACTACACGAAGGAAAATAAATGGTATGATGCATCACACAGACTTTCTCACACGTTTATCTTAAAATATACACATTTACTGAAAACTCTTAAGATTTGTGAAACGAAATAATATACATTGTTAAGAAACACTTCTCTAAAAAGCATAGGTTAAATAATATAAAATGTTAAATAAACATTGAGAAAAGAGGAATATCTTTCCACCAAAGAGTTAAACAATCCAATTCAATTTTATACTGAACCATAACAATATAATTATACATTAACTCTTTGTTTATAGCTAAAAAACTATTGGTTTTATAAAGTTATATTTCAAATAAAATATGTTTATTTTTAATAGTACTACATCTTTACAGTAATAAGTTTTTCATATCTCTAATATTTGGGGACCGTATCAAAATTGAACATTTCTTCTTATTAAAAGTACGTTAAAAGTCATTTTCATATGAAAATGAAAATTGATATTGTATTTATAATGTTAAATATTGTCTGGATACAAAGTTTAAACAAAATCAAGAGTGCATTTGGAGAAAATGGATTTTTTTTCTCTTTTTATCCCTCAGTAAATTAATATTAAATTTAAGGTTGGATAGCTAATCCCAAAAACCCACGGTGGAACCTTATCAAAACCCAAGATACCAAGTTTTAGCCCAATTGGTAAAAATAGTTTCGGCTTTAGTCCGAGATACGGACGGACGGACAGACGGCATAGCGAAAATCACTGTTTCGGTTTCACTATGTCATGAAACGTCGACATTTATCAAAATCTCGAGTTCGATTTTTTTGACGATCACAATACTTCTCTCTCCAAGGGATCAAGAGAAAGTAAAGTGTAAGATTTGAAATTTACATCACATTAAGTGCTGGTTCTAGTGCTCCGTTTTTTATATTTCATCCCAACTATTCACATATTATTTACACTAACAAGTCTGGATGAGAAAGACAGAAATAAGGATTTGTATGGAGGAGGAGCTATAAATAAAAAGAGGAAAAAGACAACTAAGTACACCCAGTGGGCATTTTAACCCCAATTTGCTGGTCACAGGCCAACCAGACAATAATATCTGCGTCCTGACTGTTGCGAGATATATGATAGTAAAATATTAATTCAAAATGTCAAAATGGCGTGTTTTTTTGCTACCCTTACCAACTTTGTCGGGAAAGGTATTTTCAAATACCTTCCAGGGTTATTTTACATGCCACAATCAACATGAGACCGACGGCTTTACCTTCCCTTTAAAGGGAGTTGTCATACGGATTATTCTCACACAAGAAAAATCCGTCGACCTCAGCGGGGTTTGAACCCACGAGCATCGGACTCTGAGGCGAGCAATTTACTCCAAGACCGCGGAGATCGAATTGGTATACTTTTAATCTCTATTATCTGTTTTTTTAAATATTCATAATTTATATTTCGTGAGTAATTTAATGATAGCGTGTAAAGGCATCATATCTGTTGGGAAGTTTTTCCAGAATAGCTTTAGTGCACGGACCTGCTCTCGGCCGGAAGGATGCAATATATTTTTAATATTCATACCGTTCCTTCTTACAGGACTTTGTCTTTTCAGAAGTAGAATGTTATTCCAAGCATTGCCATGACATAAAATACTTTATTCAAAACTTGACAAATTATAATTTATTGAATAAAATAATATAATATGATGCTCTAATGAGTCCATTACAATTTTGTTCCAGTGTTCAATGATTTTCAGCAAATTTAAACAAGTTTGAATTACATAAAAATTGTTTTAGTGAATCTCTTCGAAAATGAAACTTTCATGAATAAATTTAAATATAGCTAGTTCATTTGTTTGAATATTTATTTGTTTCGAGGAAAACCTCTGTTTAAATTAATCGAAGTTGTACAATACAACAAACACCACACATGCCATATGAGTAAAGGCATGTACTTTTACTGGTTGACATATTAGTGTAGATAAAGCTATGTATTTGATTGATATTAAGGTTATATCTTATTTTTTATTCCTCTCTCCTTATTTTATATAATTTTATTCTATGGCTACGACATGTTTCGGAGATTTTCACCATATTCAAGTCTTATTTATATTAAAGATGCTTGATTTTACTTCATACTATCTAAATGTGTACATAGCATGAAGTAAAATCAGGCATCTTTAATATAAATAAGACTTGAATATGGTGAAAAATCACCGAAACATGTCGTAGCCATAAAAGAAAATTATATAAAATAAGGAGAGAGGAATAAAAAATAAGATATAACCTTAATGTCAATTATTAGAGGAGAAGGTCCGAATTTCGACTAGGGTCTAAAGTCCGACTAGCAGGGTTTGACATACTACGAAGTGTTATAGCCATGCGGGGAAGATAGCAAACAGCGCTCCATTACTTTGTTGTTTTGTGTAAACTGCAGTTCCGCTCGCTCAACCCTAAAGTGCACTAATCAAAACCTCGTTTTCGGCGATTTCAAAACTTTTTCAGGTATGTGTTCTTGATTTTTTTTACTAGTAGTGTTTTAGTATTAGCTGTAAGGCCGTTAAAGCATCGTGTTAGGTACGTTCTAGGCTTTTAAATTAGCTTCTAGTTTAATCGATTGCTTCTCGTTCTAGATCATACGTAACCTCAAAGTTTTAACTATGCAGTGGTCTAAATTCCGACTATCACTAGTGGTCTAAAGTTCGACTAGTAGTATAACTTTGGACTAAAGCCCCCAAGGAGGCTAATACTCACTGTTTTTGTTTCAGAATGCCTAAAAAGAAGTCCAAATATATTCCTAAAAATAAAAGAGGTCAATAGGGCGAGGAAGACATGGCAAAAACAATCCGTGCCGTTAGGGAGAAAAATATGGGCACCCTTAAAGCATCTAAAACTTTCAACGTACCTCGTGGTACATTGCGTGATATTATCAAAAAGGTTGACGTATCACCTTCTAAATTAGTGACAGCTAAGATAGGAAGGAGGCCAATACTAGGAGATGAACTCGAAAAACAATTAGTTGATTATTTACTTCATATGCAAGCAAAGTTTGATAGGTTTAACCTGGGGGACCTACGATGTATGGCATTCCAACTTGCGACTAAAAACGGCGTTAATCACCCTTTCAAGCAAGATCGAGCAGGCCACGCTAGTAATACGGATATGCAGTTTCTGGCGCGAACAATAGGGTAATTAACACGAACAATGGGCCCTTAATTGGCTAGTGGGAGGGGTG